>JAMLFT010008625.1:0-13511 GCA_026544285.1 Pachyrhizus erosus | reverse complement strand
GAGATAATTAATTGATAAATATAAATATAAATATAAAAGTTTAAATATATGAATTTTATGAAATTTTAAGGAAAATAAATATATATTTTTAATTAAACTGGAAATAAATAAATAAATATAGAAGTAGTAGTGGAAGAAAAATATGTAAAATGAAGAAGAAAATATAATTTATAAATTTTAGGCTATTTATAAAAGAAAAATAATAATTATAGAATATTATATAAATAAAATAAACGGCAAAAAGGAAGAAACGGGAGGGGCTGGTTCGAAACCCATACCCCTAGGAAAGAAGAGAAGCACACACAGGGGTCTAATATCTTAACCATTGGACTGCAATACTTCTGATGCTAAAAATTCAAATTAATTAAAAATAGTTAAACTAGCTTTTTTTAATCTTAACTGTTAAATATTTTATGAATATATCTAATAGTGAAAATTGATGCTTCATGGGAGTACCACCTGTATTGGTACTTTACCTTATAAAGCATTAAGATGGCACCCTTAACTAATATAAAATTTTCCCCTTCAATACCAAAATAAAGATAGATGCTAGGATGAACTATCTAAGTGGTTCATCCATGGAGTCGCATTCATTGTTATTAGATATATCCATAAAATATTTAATGTCTCAAATTTGAATGTTAAATTTAATTAATTGGTTTACTCACTTTTACATAGAAATTTACAATTGGAGTTTAACAATCTAATTAACTAGTTTTCTTACACCCCCACGCTTTCATAATTTTGTTGTTACTTTTGACAAGTATCCTTGTCAACCACCCCTATCAACTTTTTGGAATTGAATAATCTTTTAAAATCAAACACTTTGTAGTATTATCTTCAAGTTATATGTTCTATCCTCTTTCCACATGCATCACTAGTAGTAGATCCTCCATTGCAAACTTGGGCATTAATGTAATTAGTGTATGGAAGAACGAGATATGGTTTAGCCCACCAAGTATATCTCAAATGATTAATAGGTTAATTTTTGTTTTAAAAATTTTTAAACTAAAAAATATATATAAAAGCCAAGCCAAATATTGGACCAAGAACTTGAAAACTAATGGATACATAGCAAGAAACAAAATTTAAACTTAATTGTTAGTTTAGTTATTGAAATTGCTCGTTGAATTAGCTAAGTTAGACACATAATAATAAACCTTCATCCTATTGATGTTAAATTTTATAATTCAAACATAAGTTATACCATAAAAGGGATTTAGGGTTTCTTATAACCTACAAACTTTAAGGATCTTTTGTTGGATTTGTGTTTGTGACGGATGAACATCTGGATCCTAAGTAACAAGAGGAGTATAAAAGCCACACGAGATTGATTCTTGTGTCTAAAACAAAATACAAGGTTTGTGGTGGCATTATGAATTTGAGGTCAATAGAGTATGCTCTAATGATTTTAGGGTGCAGTTGGGTTTTCACCAAAGGAATGGTTAATGTAAGATTTGTGTTTTTTTTGGGGTGGCAAGCTTTGGTGATTAAGGTGAAGTAAATTGAAACCTAAGAAAACAAAAGAGAAACCAAAATTTTATTATTCATCTCAAAAGGTTGGAATAAAAGGAAATACTTATAGTTGGTTCATAATTTTTTTTTTGTTTAAATTTACTAAGGTTACAATTTTATATGCATGAGATATAGAGTTGGAGATGTCTTGATTCCACAATTACAATTTGTGTGCAAAATATACAATAAAGGATTTTAGATCGACTAAAATATGTAATTTCATTAGAGGAATGATAACTTGTGGAAACTTAGGTAGAAGGTTGGACAAAAAGGTGTAGAAGGTATTGATTTCAAAAGGAGGAAATTCGAAAATGATTAATCAACATTATTTAATATATTTTAATTACTAGGTTACTTAAGTTGTAACACATGATCAGATGATCTATGTTGTTCATTATTTTATATTATATCTAATGGAATTTAAATTGGGACTCACTTGAGAACCACATGTCTCATTGGTTCATCATAGCATCCATCCAAAATAAAATATGATAAAAAATAGAGAATGTTAATTATCCATTTAGAGTTTTTTTTCGAACAATAACATTGCCTATAAAAAATAGAAAAAAGATTAAAAAAAAAAATAGGCCAATGGATGAAGTCAAATTTGATAGCTAAATTTGAGCCTATATTTATCTTCATTTTTTTCTCCTTTCGCAACTCACTTTTTTCCTTTTTTTTTTTTTACAAAAATATAGTTGGATAAAACAAGTTTATGTTTTGTTAAAAAATGTAAAACTTTAATACAACAAAAACATGTTTCATTGTAAGTTTAAATAACATTTTGATTCCTATAAAATAGGAGATTTTTTATTTTAGCTCTTTAAATATTTTTGTTTTTATTTTAGTCCTTATAAATTTTTTTAGTCTCTACTTAGGAACTAAAACAAAAAAAAATTAAATCTTTAAAGCACTAAATCCCAAAAATATAAAGAAATAAAATAAAAATATCCTATTTTAAAAAGATCAGAAGGTTATTTAAGTCTTCTTGTATAATTTTCTTAAAATGTTTAATACAATGAAATTTTTTTTCTTTTGTTTAGAATTTTTACAAAAAAATTATGCAACAAAGACAAGTTTCTATTGTGTTATGTTTAATCCAAATTGAAACTAGTTTTTATTGTGTATTTATACACAATGAAAACTAGTTTCTGTCAAATAAGTGAAGAAAAAAAAATGCAATAAGGGTAAGAAGAAAAGAAGAAAAAAGGGAGAAGATATCTTGTGAAGAAGAAGAAAGTAAAGGTAAAAAGAAAAAAAAATGATTAGAGAGGACAGAGTGAGAAGAAAAAAATATTAACTCTTTATGTTTTATAAAATTTATTTTGATAATTTATTTTTTAAATTTATATTAATTTGATCCTTTTGAAATAATGGTCATTTTTTATTTTGAGACATAATTTTAAATTCTTTTTTACTAATTCAACATATGAAACATATCTTATTAGTTTACTAATATAAAAATTTAGAACTCAATTGATGATAGACTGAAAAAGACAATAAATATGATAAAGTTCATATGAAAAATGAGTAAAATAAACAATCAAAATATTAAAAAAATCTAATATTCGATTGTTTTTTTGTTGTTTATGAGATTATTTTTAATACAACTTTTATTATATTTTAGATTTTTTTTCAAAAATTAGTTGAGTTTAAGGGATCAACAAGTGGATTCAGATTATTTAAACTAGTAAAAAGTAAGACCATATTCATCCAATTGAACTGTTGGTTAAGTTGGATAGCTATTTAATCGAATGACAGGTCAATTGAGTGGTTATATGCAGGTTACTTCCCACTTAGATTTCGGTTTCTAGAAAGCCATAAACTTCATTACCCATGTTCGAACATCGAGCTCTGAGCATCAAATTTTTTTCTCACTAATAAAATCAAAAGATGCAACAAATTAACAGATCTGGTTTTTTGGATTTCCTTGTTAATCCTTCCATGAAATAGTAAAACAAGATGGAGAACCATATCTTAAGGAAAGTGGAATCAAAAGGAGAAAAAACCTCCCTAGTTGATAAAACTCATGCTACAATCAGGGATCTACACATTGAATTAGAGTTGCATTTGACTGAGGAATTACGGGACAAAGCTTAAGCCAACTTGAGGAGTTTGAATGTATTGAACTATAGATTCAGCCAACCCCAATTTGGTTTAGAGTTTTGGTGGACATGCAAGTCTTAGCATGCGCTAAAGCATGGAGCAAAAAATGGCTTCTTTATTGTAACAATGGTTCATTTAATGTGAGGTTGTATACATAATAGAGCCAAAAATTATGGGGATAACAACACGAGCTTGGAGGATTTGTAATAAATCTAGTTTTTCATTAATTAGAGATTATACAGTGTTTATATTTTTTATTTTTGTGAAAATTAATCAAAAGCTCACAACTGAATGTTCTCAAAATGGTTCACTGCTCTATGCTTTCCCAATCAAGGCAATAACTAACTTGATGTTAAGTGTGAGAACGTGGAAGTAACGCTTTGTATAACCTGATTTCACATAGCAAATATATTAGTGCAGACATGTGTTTGATCGAGTGAGAGTTTCCTCAAAAAAAAAAAATAATAAATAAAAAAATAAAAATAAAATCATTCACACCTGTCCAATGTCTGATACCCAAAAATGATTCATCCAAATGGCTTATTATGAAATCGTTTTGTGGAATAACAATCGAGCCGTGCTTATTTTATCAGCCCTAGTTGAGCTGCAACAAGTTTTATATTTTAAATTAGTCAAAAAAATATTTAAAATTGTATAAAAAACAATTACAATATTGAAAGAACCAAATTGACTAAATTTTTTTAAAAAAATCAAAATAAATTTTTAAAAGATAAAAAAACAAAATAAATCTCAAAATAAGAGAAAATACCAAAAATATAATTTGGCCAATTTTTTTTAAACGGAGTGGGAAGCGAGAAAAAGGGAATGCGAATAACAAGACCCATATAGCACATTCGCATTCGCTTGTTTGCTTTGACAGTGGCTTTTCTTTGGGCCCATGTTCCCTATTAATAGCGTTTACTTCTGAAGGCAATGCCAGTACAGGAACAAAAAGTAGCTGTAATTTAAAATTACTACCATATTAATTAATGTATAATAACGTTACTCAGGAGTTTTAGGTAGGATGTAACTCAAAACCATACCTTATCTGCAAGCATTTTTTTGGATTATTTTATCTTTTATTTAAACTTTTCAGTTATTTTGTCTATGATTACTTATAGCCGAAGCTGTTTATCAGAAAAAGGCGAGATGAATCTGAAAATTTTAGATATGGCAGGAAATATCGACAGAGATTGCATCATATACCCACCAAACATACACAAGCTCGGGTTCAAGTTCTGGCATTCGAGGAGAAACAAGTTCTATCATTCATCTATTTTCTCGCTTAACAAGAGTGTTTTCTTCCAAGGCTGGATTATAAAAAACAAATATATCAGCTATTTACTTTTTATTAACGTCACCAAACATGATATACCCTACATTAGAACTGTTCTAATGTCAAACTACCATTGAAAATGCTGTCCAAAGTAGCCCCTTGAGACAAGGTGGGAAGGCCAGTAAAGTTGACACATAAAATCTCAGGGATCAGGTGAAATGAAAATGGTGAATCGCTTATATTGACAGGACTAAGGGGTTATCTATATCACACTTAAAAACGGTTGCAGATTCAGATTGTAAACTATGCTTATGTCCGCCTCCTCACTCGCCTGCCATTGGGATTGACTGATTCAGCAGCTGCCCCGTCTGCTAAATCTTGACCATATATGCTACTACCACTTCTCTTTCTGCTCAATGTCTGGCTTGAGCTATCATCCACTGATGCAAATGTCTCCAGCAATTCCATCAACATTGAGGGGCAGCTCTCTTTCAAATGCACAAATGCTTCAGACTGCATTACAGCTGCACAAGGTGTAATAATATATCACTGAGTCTTCAAAGGCTGAAATTTCAATGGCTCCAAAAGGCACTAACAGTAAGGAAATGAACACCCGAAGGGTATATAATATGAGCCAAATTTAACTGACAAGTCACAAAAGCCTAAAAAGTATTAAGCTTCTGAAAACAACACAAGAAAACATGTATCCCAAGTAGAAACCCACAGACATAAAACTGGTGATTCACTGTTCACAAATTAGTGAGCTCTGTAAGAAGAAGCAACAGGAGAGAATGACAGAAACCACAAATTACCCCATCTAAGAATAATTTCAAGTACTGCATACAAAGATTGAATTCCAGATAGATTTTCAAAATCCACCAACTTTGCACATAAAACTTGATATTTCATGCATTCAAAATTGGAATTACCTTCTGAAAATGCTCCATCTGGAAACAAGAAATGAAAAGCTTAGGAGTGGTGGATAATTTTCATAAGTACAACAGATTGAATCACTATGGCAATTCACTTCACAAACCAGCTATTCAAAATCAAGTTATAAAATCTGGATAATTGACACACCACCATTTCCTTTTATCCTAACAATTAATTAATGAAATAATTAATAGATAATAAAGAAAAAAAGTAAAATGACATTTGATTAGTCATAGGACTAAAAAAACGTAAAGCTAACAACAGTGATTAAACAAGTTACAAGTCAAATGAAATAACATTATAAAACAAATCTACAATCAATTGAATAAGTGACACAAATAAAAGTATCCCCCTGGTGGGGGGGGGATGGTTACAAGTTTAAATAAGTGTAAAATGCAAATTGACAGAAGCTGCAAAAATAACAGGGTACCAATAAATAAGCAGAATTACTTTCTCAGACTACAGAGTACAAGGGAGCGCAATAGGCGATGAAGTAATTTTGTTATTTGAATGAGCAATGTAATAATAATCTTGTTATGAGAAATACTACACTTATATGAATAAATATCACAGCACAGAAAATGCCCTCAAATGGCAATGCCATAAGCATAACAGAAATAGATCTCGGGATGATGATTATTTCAGTTTACAAGCTTAAGCCATACAGGATGACAACATACATAGAAAAATGAGTGTTAGTTTATTCACAAAACAAGAGATAAAATTATTTGTGCACCACACTTATATAAATGCTTTATTTTATGTCCATGCACATGTGGATGCAGAGACACAGAGAACCACATTCTTCTTGCAAAGTCACTACTTACTTCTATTGTTCCCTTACATCAATATTTTTTCATTTTCCCTATCTTAAACAAAGATAACCATGGAGCATGTGGGAAGAAATCTTCTAAACGATGAACAAAAATAAAAATGAAATTTAAAACCAAGCTTACGGAAGGAAGGAATGGGATTCAAAAGGATTTCAAGTTATAATTTATTTTGAATGCCATTGTATATATTATGAATAATGAATAACGAAAGAAGGTACTCACTTTATACTTCCAAAACACAGTAACAAACCCCTCGTGTCATTGTTAGAAACACAACATAAACCATAATCCACTTAAAAGATTGCCTCTAAATAACACAAGCCACATCAAAGTGTCAACAATGTCTATTGTCTATTATTTATTTCCAAAAGAAAATGCAGTTCTTAGAATAAAAACTAATGTCACCAATGCCAAAAGGCTCCTCGCTATGTGAAGGTATGGGGGAGGATCATTGTCTGTAGCCTTACCTTTGTATATGCAAAGAGGTTGTTTTGATACTGATAAGAAAATCATATTCATTAGTAAGTTGTGGCAAAGCTCTCAATGCTTCAGTGATTCCCCAATAAGTAACTAGCATCCTTATTTCCCTTTGTTATTATCCCAAGAAGCAGATGAGACTCAGTGGACATGAATTATTAGAGTTAGTGCAGTATTTGTGTCTTTAAATAGTTAATTAGACAGTTATATGGTGTGACAGCAGGTACTTCATGGGGAGGAGGGCAGGCGGTTCATCGAGTAGTTTCACTAATTGTTGAATGCAGAAGAAAGGAGGAGACTCCTTGTAGGGAAAACCCTGTGCTGTGATTGTTTCCAGTAATAAATACACACGTCAGTGTGCTCACTCTTGAGATTAACATGAACAAACCAAAAGCCCCAAAAAGATGCAGTTGGAATCAATCTCGTCTAAGTTCAACGAAACTTCCAAATAGTTAAGTGTATGTGTTTAATTTCTTTAACTGTTGATGTTATTCAATTAGAGAAAATGCATGGCAAAATAAAAAATATAGCATAATGACAGTTTCCACTGAGGCATTGACTGTAGTACCTTAAAACCAAGAACCACAAACAGAATAAAAATGGTGATACCAAATAAAGTTCTAACAGATTACCATCACTCATAATGATATTTGGCTATATAGCATATCAAACATTTATCCTATTAACTTAAAGAGACTAAGAAACAAGAAAATGTATTTAATTTGGAAACTATCAGGAAACATCAAGACTGTAATACATAGTATGCTAATTTTCAAAAGAATCTTAAGCTGAAACAACCATGAAATTTACATTCATATTCTAAGACGATACGCACCTCCCAAGTTTGCTGGATTTGCAATAAATTTTAAACAGATCGCCTTAAGCTGTGGACAGTGGTGTTGCTCTGCCAGGGCAAGTGTTGTGGCTACATTGTCGGTACTGATTTCTTCACACAATTTCGATTCGCAAAGCAGTTTGAGCCGATCCAGATTATAGAGATCAGCAGCAGCTAAGAGATGTTGCACCATGACAGTATATGAGCACAGGGGCATTGAGTCTGTAACCTCATATATGTCAGGCAGTTTGTCAGAGTAAATGAAGAGAAGCATTGCCTGGAAAAAACAGATGATAAGATTTTCACTTAATCAATCTGCTTAACAAGATAATATGAAATAATAATTACTTCAGTTAGAATTTGTCAGCAAGCATCAGTTAGAAATCCCCAGCAAGCATATAACATGATACAGACTACAGCTGCAGGAACTAACAATATCACAGTTAACTAACCACAATTCTCTAAGTATTAGAATGGAATGAGATTATAATTGACATAAACAGATTTCATTACTCAACAAAATACTCACACGTAGCCATTTTTTCACATACAATACAACATTCTCCATACTAAAAGGTAGCAATTTAAAAGACATATGCGAAGTTGTTTATTGAACAACTTATTTTGTTCCACCACAAAAAACTATTTTGCATGATACACCTGACTGCTTCAGAAACAAAAGCAAACACAAATTGATGACAGACCCTGAAACTAAAAATAAAAAAAATAATTTAAGTTTTTCTGTTCATACATCACAGATGCAATAAAAAGGCTATTTATCATGATGTAAGAATGAGCTCAATTATTTCACAGCTCAGATATTACAAATGGGAGTTAATTGATATTGAAAACTACCTTGAAGATAAAAGGCTCAATATCCTCTACCACTACTTCCTCTAAGCTAGGATCCCCAACAAGTCCAAAAAACTGTGCTCTAAACACAGGAGATCTGGCTGCAAGTATCAACTTATGAGCTTTGAAGCTTTCACTTTTGACCTTGAAAACTATGTCACAGCCAACCTCAGATTCCAACAAGTCCTTAAAATCTTGGCCCATGTCTGACTGTGGCACGATAACACCCTGTTTAGATCCCTCAAAACGTGTTTTGACGACACCAACAGTGCAATGCATGACAAGACAATCATCTTTTAGATACTCTGAAGTTTCCAGTAGTGTTCTTCTGAAGAAACGTTTGTAGCCCCTGAAATGAGCAAAGAACTGTTAATTGCAAGAAACGCCCAAGACCAGAGACAACCACAATCTGTCCACCAACCCCAAAAAAATTAAGAAAGTCAAATATAGATAAATAAAATTATGACAACTATTTTTAAATGCATTGCTCTCTTCTAACATTATTCTCACTCAAACACCACCTTGTATAGATAGCACACAATTCAAACCCCTAAACCCTGAATAAGCCATTATTCAAAGTTTACAATCACGTTGATATCAATAACAAAACAAAAAGCAAAGAATGATGAAAAAATTGAAGGTACCACAGGCTGCCATTATACTTCAAAATGTAAGGACCACTCTTGAGAGGGTGATCGAAATGTTAATGACAGGCAATGCTATCAAATGTGGATGGTGGAATATGGCAGAAGACCAAAATTATCATGCCATTGCGGCCTATGGTGCTGCCATAGTGGGCTTCCCTTCACAAGTTGCCCACATGGCAGTTGGTTAAAAATCCACCACTCCATTCTGCCATGGTACCACCATTTGACAACACTGATAGCATGAACCAAACCACCCAGAGCAGAGGTAACAACCTTCTGCCCACCAGCCCACAAACTTAAAAGGAAAAATACTTATAAACAAAATTACAAGAACTATATTCAGGACTAAATAAGTAACTCGGTCCTGGAATTACTATTCACCATCAATCTAGCCATGAATTTTGTTCGTGTGAAAATCCGTCCTACTCTGCTTGAATTTATTCCCTTTTAGGAATTGAAGTGAAACAAAAAAAAAAGGAGTCACACGATTCCAGCACAAAAAATTCAAGAATATACATAAACAAATTAAGGAACTAAGTTATCCTGTTTCAGGATTTGGCTCCTTCAAAGTGAGCAGTGCACTTTAGATGATAAAGTGAATTTATAACCATTGATTAAAAGTTCAATAGTGGAATACTGAAATTACAATTAAATTAAATATAACACATGCAGATATATAACTAACAAATAATGAAGTTAAGTTATTAAACTCTCGTCAGTTGATATGCCAACATCACTCAATTCAAACCCTAAATCCCAAAATTTGTCTATATCACCACTCCCCACAGCCAACCCATTATTCCAAATTGAGAATTGAGGGAATCGATGGTACCAACCACATGCTGCCTCTATACTTCAAAGTATAAGGTCCACTCTCGAGGGGGCGATCGAAATGGCTATGAACCTTATCATTCCCCTTCTCACTCTGATCGACCAACGTTAACTTGAACAGTGCCCTAACATCGGTTCCGTCGCTAGCGAGCGCTATGAAGACCGAAACGTACATGGAATTGTCCTCAGGGTTCTTCCCGTCAGGATAGAAGTAAATGGCCCAATCGTAGCCACCAACGCTGAAAGTGTCGCTCATTATGTACTTCCCCGCACCCATCCCTTTGGCCAAGGAGTAACCCTTTATCGTGAATTGGTGCGAGCCATTCACGGTTTCGCTGATCGAACGCGAGCATGAAGAACCTTCCGAGAAGGGCTTGAAATCCCCCACCCGCTCCTCCTCCAATTCCGCCATCGCAGCAAACCCTAGCGACGATGGTGGCGCATCGATGAATGGGGCGAAACCCTAATTCCGCGAATTGGGGGTGAGGATAATTGGAATTGGGTGCAGTGAGGGCGGAATTAGCGAACCGGAGAGAGGAGAGGAGAGGAGAGAAGAGACGAGTTACGTTACGATTACGGAACTTGTGTTGTGTTGTGTTGTGTTGCGGTTTGAGGTTTTAGAAAAGAAAGTAGAAGGCAAAGGAGTAGTTAATTGAGGTTAGAGAGAGGGAGACAACATAATAACATAACATAACATAATATTACATTGCACAGCGACGAAACGAAAGAAAACCCCGTTGTTGTATTTATAGGATTCTACTACTGTCAGACACCAGTAAACCTTGTAACACGCTACCTCACTTTCCTGTTCACACCCAGGCCTTGCCTTGCCTTGCCTTGTCTTCGTGTTTAAAATTTAGTCAAATAGGTCACATTTTAGTAGAATTCACCGAAACTAATAAAAAAAATCTAAAAAATAAACTCTTGACACACTATTTTACATATACTCGTATTTATTATTCACTTTTTATTATTTATAAGACCTAATAATAATCTATCTTAGTTTTTTTAAAATTATGTTTGACATTGTTAAAAAATTATGATTAATTTAGTTTGTAATAATAAATTTATTTTAAATTTATATTTTTTTAAAAATATTATTGTCATTAATAATCTTCTCTCTTTTAAATATATATTAATATAATTTCTTTTTTATTTAATTAAAATATTTTAGTATAAAAATAATTAATACATGAGATAATATGAATTAAGTCTTATATAAAGAAATAAATAATTTTAAAAATTTTGTTCTTATAAATAGGATTAGAAGTGGTAAGTTAGTCAATGCAAAAAATATTATGGATTGAATCTTACAAAAAATAATATCACTTTTAATTTGAGTTTTATAATTAAGAACAAAAGAAGTAATTAGAAATTATGAAAATTTGTGGGTCTTGTTGATGGAGAAATGTCAACACAATAATAAAAACTTAATAATAGAATAATAAGCAACAAAAAAAAATATTTCACCAAACTTGCAAGGAGCGTCGATAAAATAGAGTAAAAATAAAATTACAAAAATATAAAGAACATACAATATTTTAATGTAAAAAATATCTCAAAAAAAAGAGTAAAACCATAAGTCGTTTAAACTAAAGAAAAACTCTATTATGATCAACAAATAATATAAAAAAGTCTCTATCAAGTGTACAAAATATTCCTACAAACAGTTAGAACAAAATCAAGTACAAATGCTTACAAATAAGCAACAAGAAAAGAAAAAATTCAAACATTGAGCAAATATTACGAAGTAGTTTTCTTTCTTTTCGGACTTCATTTCAACGATCTAATCGTTCAAAAAGAAATATTGTGTGCTCTAAATTTTCTATAAAAAAAATTAATACAATCCAATAGTAAATAAATCTGAAGTTGTAATCTAAACTTTAGCAATTTAGTGAGTAAGTGAAAATAACAATGATTTTTTTTCTATTTTTTCTCATTGTTTATTGTTGTATGTTTCACTTTAACGAATTTCTCTCGAGTCCTAATCTGATCCCTCTTTACTAAATTAAGTGAGACATAATAAATTTGCATATTTGAATCATTTCTTTATATAAGGAGAGAACCCAAAACCCAACACTTGTATCTTATTTAACGAATATTTTCTTGATTTTGCATTTTAAATAAATTTTAACTAAAAAGAGACCAATTTATTTAAATTAAAAATAAGTGTATATGAAAAAATATTTTTTGAAATAATTAATTATTTAAGAAGCAAATAAGATATGTTTCTAAAAAAAAGGCAAAAAATTGTTTATTTTAAAAATAAAAAATTTAGACAAACTCATAAAAAACTAAAAAATTATTTATTTTACTAAAAACATTTTTTAAAAAAATTAGCACAAACAAATTTGCCCAAGAAAGAAAGCATCTAAATAAGTTTATTACATAATGTGTTTCTGATACTTCTTTTAATCAAAATATTTTTTTGACTGACGCTAAAAGAAAATAGTCTAATTGACCTTAGAGTTATAATTATATCAACAAGTCTAAGTATGCTACTCTGAAGGTTGAACAAGGAATCATATTGAACTTCCATAGGTTAAGAAGAATTAAGATGCATTATGCTAGAAGACTCATTCGTAAGGTTTGTCAACTAAATAAACTCTTTTAGCACCTCAAATAATGTGTACTTTGTGTAGAACCACCTCCCCACCTATGCATTGCACATGCTTTTACATATTTCAATTTTTTTTATTTTTTTCAAAACAAATAATAATTATCATTTAGCTTTGAACCTTTAATTTAATAATGTAGTAAATATTATTAAAAAGGAGTTAATATAATTTTTTTTTTTACATCGTATACAATATAAGATGATTTTTTCATACAGTCGATTAAAATTGGAATAACTAAATAATATAAAACTTAAAAATTTAGAATGTAACAAAAAAAATATATTAATTATATAATCATTTTAATACATTAATCAATTATATATTATAAAAAATTTATTATAAAGACAGATATTATGTAACATTATCATATTTTTTTTCTCATTAATATTTATAATAATAATAATTAAAGTAAATATATATTCTAATTGAACTAATCAATTAAATCATTAAATGTAAATGAATTTTTATTTTATATAATATAACAGTAATTTATCAATTAAATATTATAAAATAAGATTTTATCATATAAACTGATGCTATCAGACATTATTATATTAATTATTTTATCTAAATTTTTTCATTTTTTAT
>JAMLFT010008624.1:0-13511 GCA_026544285.1 Pachyrhizus erosus | reverse complement strand
TATTTATTATAATTTTTAATTATAATATAATTTATATACTTAACAATATTTATCTATTATAAATTTTAATTATATAGAATAAACATTTATAGCACATGTTAAAATATTATTATATCAATTAATAAATTATTAATTTAAGTGATTCTGAAATCGGTTTCATTAAACAAGATATGAAATTTGAGTTTTATAAATAAAAAAAATGTAGTTATTTAAAAAAAAAAAAGTATCATATAATCAATTTTCTTATTTTCATCAATCAAGACTAGGGTTCTGCAACTTAGCAAAACAAACAATAAGAAAAACAAAAGCCCTAGTGCGAAATTTTATTTTTTTGTGGAGGGAGGGTGTTATTAGCTATGATTATTAGAGTCGGTATCAGAGGCTATTTAAATTGCTGGTCTGCATTGTGTAATCCAATCAAACAAGTAACCTATCTTAACCTGTTAATCTGCTTCATTTTGGATATATTTTCCTTTTGCACAAGAGTACTATCTACAATACCGTTGTGAAAGTGACACTAACTTATTATGTCGCAATATCAATTTTAAATCTTAATTTTAATTTTCTGCAAAGCTCAATTTATAGCAGAACTACTGTTCATTGTGCTGATGAGGTGTTAAGCAGATAAAGTGTTATCTATCAACACCTCTCATGTGCAAGTTGCTATCTAGTACGTATGTGAAGGTCAATTCATTGAGCAAAGCCAAATTGATGGGTTTCTCTGTCTTCTTCTCTCAAACTTTACATGCAACTAATTGGTTCCTGTCCCTAATATCTTCTCCACAATGTTGGTAATACCTGCATGGGACTAGAGCCATATATTATATATAATGTGGATAACAGTATAACACTTTACTCTCTTATTTAAAGCGAGCCAAATTGGTATTATCGCACTTATTGATTCCCTTGGTCTCTCCTTTGTCAAGAGCAAAGTATTCTTTGATGGAGGGAGATCAACAGGGTTCTAATTACTCTTTTCCACCTGGCTTCAGATTCCACCCTTCTGATGAAGAACTCATAGTTCATTACTTGCAAAACAAAATCAGTTCACGTCCACTTCCGGCATCCATTATAGCTGAAATAGATCTGTATAAGTATAACCCGTGGGAGCTACCCAGTTTGTACTTTGCCATGCACTCCTTCTATTTACCAAGTCTTGTTTGTGATTATAGTTGAGGAAAATGAATGTTTTTGTTTTTGTTTTTGTTTTTGTTGTGAATGTGCAGATAAGTCTTTGTTTGGAGAGGAAGAGTGGTATTTCTTTAGCCCCAGAGACAGGAAATACCCGAATGGATTGAGGCCAAACAGGGCAGCAGCCTCAGGATACTGGAAGGCAACTGGAACTGACAAGCCAATTCTTTCTTCTTGTGGATCAAAGCGCATAGGAGTGAAGAAAGCTCTGGTGTTTTATTCAGGTCGACCTCCTAAGGGAGCTAAGACAGAGTGGATCATGAATGAATATAGATTGGTTGACAAAACTACCACATCCTCCAGGCTAAAAGGCTCCATGCGGGTAAGTGGTTTTGTAATAAACAAACATTTTGGTTCCTTGGGGAGAAAATTACTTGTTTAAACCAACTCATCAGACGCATGACTACTTGGAACTTAAAATTTGTTGAATAAAGAAATGCAGTATATAACAGTTTAAATAAAACAGATATCTGCACAAATCTTTCCACCGAGTTAAATTCTTGATGGTCCAGCTAATAAGTGTTGGTTTGATGTCCCTATAAAAGCGAGTTAAAATTCATCATTAAAAATTTCACTCCCAATTTTAAGGAAATATCAAACTAATTCTAAGTTATTAACAGTTCTTTATTTGTTAACATAAACGAATTAACCTCAACTTAATGGATAGAATTTTGGTATTTCTCCTCCCTTCACCGTTCTACTAAAAAAACTCGTAACCAGCATTACATAGATTCCAATGCTGAACAGCATGGACCGGGCAACATCTCTAAGGTATGAATTTAAAATTCAGTTTTGTGCACGTAAATTAGATTTATGGTTGTGGAAATGAGATATATTAATGACAGACACACCAATCATTTTGTCCCAAGAAAAAAAAAAAATCTAGGATTATGTTTGTACTAGGCAACGTGCGAGGTCTATTCACACTATCTCCATACGTGCTTCTGAAAATGTGATCCCCTTTTTGACTTGTTCATAATACATGAACTCGATGCAATAATAAGCATGTCTCTTGCTGTCACAGTTGGATGACTGGGTACTATGCCGGGTTCGGCATAAAGGCTACTCTTCGAAGAATTCATGTGAAAATCAAGAGAATCCCAGTGAACTAAACTTGCCAGCAAAACTACCGAGGAGTGAAGAATACCCAACAAACATGAACTGTCGGGCTGACATGATCCCTGATTATCAATACAAAGACTATCAGATCATAGCCTCTATTCTTGTTGGTGGACATATCCCTCCCACTGAAAGCATGCCAAATCTGAGCTTTAGGGGCTGCAAAGGCAACAATCTAGTTTCAGTTTATGAAGATGGTTTCACTAAAGGGAATTCTCAAACGACAATTCCTTCTTTGGACAGTTACTTCAATCCACTGACAAGAAAATCTAATGAAGATGAACAGTATGAAAATCTCATTTCTTTTAACAGGAAGTTCCATCCTGGGAACAAAATGGATGGATCTCCTAGCAAAGTATTGACCAGTAAAGAACTAAACTGCTTTGACCAAAACCAGTCTCAAGATGATATTTTCAATGAGAACCCACCAGATCCTAGCATCAATTTTCAAGAGCTAAGCGAATTAGCCTTTACAGAAAGGTACCCTCAGTGATTAAAGTACTTATTATAATTTATAAGACAGTCAACGTTCCTTTACTTCACAGGTAGATTTTCATGGACTATACCACTTAAGACGTAGAAGTAACCGAAAAGATCATCATAGGCCAACAATATCCTGGCGAATTATTGCTCTATTTAATTTCTGTATACATGGTTAACATGGGGGCAATAACTATATATAGAAGGTTCCATGTATTCATGAAATTCCTTGAAAACAATGTAAATAATGCCCCGGTCAATTAGCTTCATGAGCGTACTCTGTGTCATTTCAACTAGAACTTTATCGTACCTGGTAAATAGTAATGATTAAGTGTAGATACAATTTGTATTTCTCCAACCTACAGGAGTTGCGTGTTATTTCAAACTCATATTGAAGCACTGAGTCCATTTGTCCGTGTTCCTTCATTTACAAACACTACAGCGTTGAACCAGCATAAATCAATAAGAACTTTTACATTACACTTTGCATCATGTGTTTCAGACATTGTTTTAACATAAGCGGTAGATTGAGTTAATTCTCCTTCCTGTTTGTATTATAAGGAAAATAAAAATAAAAATTTACAACTATTAAAGAAATTAGTTAATTTTAATTAAAAAAATATTTTTTTAAATTATCCTTAGTTTAGATAACATTTTGATTTTTATAAAAAAAAATAATTTATTCCTTTAAAAAAAATTTGTTTTGATATTAATCTTTCAAAAAAAAAAATATTTATTTTAGTCTCTCTTTACAAATAATAGTCTTAAATGATAGCACAATAATAATACTGATAATTTATTAACTTATCACATCCTAAAAGAGCCTAACAAAGCAATTATATCAATTATTTTTTTATAAATTATATTTTTAAATCATCATTTGTTCAAAATAATTCATGACATTAAATTAGTTAATAATATATTTAAAAATATAATTTATAAAAAATATTTGTGACATTCTTATCAGTCAACTTGATGATGTAATAAATCAACAAATGTTGTTATTATATCAGCAATTAATGTTGTTACTTGAAAATATAAACTAAAACAAAAAAATAATTTAAAAGACTAAATAAAAAAGCTTGAAATGACTAAAATAAAAAAAATACTCTATTTTATAATAATCAAAAAGTTATTTAAGTTATTATCCTTTATTAAAATTTGATATAAAGTATAATTTTTTAAAAAAATTATTAAATGAAGAGTATTCTGAAGATAATTTTGTTAAATAAAATAAAATAAATTTAAATTTATTTATATTTAAGATTAAAAAAAATAGTTACTTATACTTAAGATCAAAAAGAGTATTTAATAAATAAATAAAATGTTTACGAGAGGTTATGGAAGAATGTTGTTAAAAGACGTGTCCCAAACATCAATCTTCTAACTAGTATATGGAGACTTTCAAGAGAAATAGTAGGCAAGACTTATTGATAAGAGTGATGACATATCAAAGTGGCCATTAATACATCAGTGAATTACAAAGCACATTGGTATAATATATGTGGCCATTCTCCAGCAGCTGAAATATTGGAAAATTACGTTGAAAGCCCTCAGATTGCTCAAGGATGTAATACCATATTACAACCAGACACCAGTATAACATTGGAAAGAATTCAAGATCAAGTCACCTCAGAGCACTGAAATAGAGAGAATATAGTGTTCACAAGGAGAAGAAAGAATACAGAATTAGCATAAAATAAATAATTATCGACGTTCTTGGTATGTTTGTTATAATGAATAAAACCGCAGTTGAATATTTAATGGATCAGAGATGTCGTCTTTACGACCAATGAATATCAATCATACAATTACAGCAGAAAAAAGACCATGCTTCCAGACTCGAGTAATATGGCCTACTCCTGTAAGTTGGCCTTAAGTCAACTAAAGAAACTGCATCCACTTTCCCACAATCATAATAACATCATCAATTATAGTATTATCATACGACTCGGCAAATCGAAGTAGGAAAGGCTTTCCTATATAATAGTGCAAACATCAAAACACATGATGATAATGAAGCTAGTATTACTGCTGCAATCAATGTCAAAGCACTTTACAATTCATTCATATATAGGATACCGCATGACACAAAGGACACAAAAACGTGTACCCAGGCTGGTACTTGTCACAAATCAGATAGATAATCACACTTAGCTCTTCAAAATGGAGCAAACAACGAATATCCCAAAGTGGAAGTTCAGCATGCAGTGCATATATATATTTATGGAGCTGACATCTTTCTTTTTTGGGGGGGGATCAATATAGCATGTTGCTTGTGATGCCAAAAAGCAAGTAGTGTGCCAAAAATCAGTCACAGGTAAGTAGTCTTGTAAAGTACATGAATCAGTAGTGGTATTTCATGTTAGAAATCATCTGAATCAAGCATCTATTTGCAGAGTTCAATAGAGAAAGCAAATTAATTATAGATCAAGTAAACATTTGGACAACAAAAGCAAAGTTTTTTTCACCAACCATGTTTCAATAAGAAGGCTGGGAATTAGGAATACCACAAAGGACTTACTTGTATAAATACATAAGGATTCCAAGAAGAACACAGAGCAGAACGATATCGATGCAGAAATTTCGGCTAGACCTTATCTGGAGAGGAAACAAAAATTGCAATTCAATTGAAACTTGCAAATTTCTGCAGAAAGGAGACTGCAATTAATCATGTCAATTACCTCAGTGAGAGTATTCTTCAGCCTTACGTTAGTGTTTCTCACATCAGCTGTTGCCCTATCCACCTGTATAATCAAGCCATGCCCAGTATTATTTTGTGAAAACTATCTATCTGGACATAGAAAAGCAAGCCTGAATAAATAACTCTTTTACCTTTGTGTCAATTTCATCCATTAAAGGAACTTGCCGATCAATTTCCTGAACATAGTTTGGGGGGAATATGAGAAAATGATTATCCTCTTAAAATCCAACATCTTTAAACGGAAGATGCACAACACAACAAACCTCATTCATCTCATGGGCCAGATCCTTCAAGGTATCCAATCCCTCTGATATGATGTCAAGTCCTTCATCCTGTACAAATAAAAATTTGAATCATCCAAGAATGTATATCAGCCACGGGCAAAATACTATAAAATGACTACAAAACTCAGAGAGTTCCTAATTTAGCAAGTAACATAAACAAGGTAATTGGAATACTGAAGAAATCTTGCATACCTGTTTCGTCCTGCGCATCTCATACTCTTGTTTAAACTGACTGGATTCTTCACTTTGTTGGAAATACTCACTGTGAAGATGTTCCTCTGAGATTGGGAAGGATAAAGACAATCATGATTAAAAAGTTATGCAAATGCGGCTGTTTAAATTTATTTAATATCAGCAACGCTGATCACCTGATGAATCAAACTTGATATGCCGCTGAGATGAGGTACCGGTCCATCCTGCAGTTTGAATAGCAGCACCAGAAATACCATCTGGTATCGCCTGGATTCTCTCGGGCAATGCCAGAATAAGATCCTGACGAATGGCCATATCCTCTTTACTGAGACCTTTAACCTGTTATTGAAAGTATTAGATTTTGAAATGCAATCAAAACCTTGCTTCGAAGATAACATAGACCCGAGACACAGCATATCTTTTATATTTGAGAGGCACTAAAACCTTCTATATTTTGGAAATATATTTGAATGACACTACTAGTTTTTATTTGCACAGGACGACTTGTCTGTCTTGATTTTCATCCATTGATTCCTTACTGAAACATACAACAATAGAAGGTGGGCCTTTGAGCACATTTGAAAGGTTTCAGAAACACAATATCTAGTTCTAGGCTCTAGCCAGCCCTCTACCAGTGACAAAGGGATTCTAGTGAAAGCAAACCATCAAAAGAAGGGCACTAGTTTGTGAAGCAGGTTAAATGAAAATATGAAATGGAACCAGCAGACAAACTATTCGAGTTCATGATCATAGTCTCATCCACATCTCCATCCCTTCTAAAAAATTTTATATTGTCTAACAAGTCGTTCCTTCCTTTTTTATTTGGTGTGCAACAACTACAATGAGGTTTCAACCTAGAACTTTATGAAACTTGCCAAATCTCTCATCAATCGTCAAGTGGGTTGGTAATTCCTTCTAATGTCATAAAAAACATAAAAACTCAATATGGTTTAAACCATGATCATTTGTCTGTTGATTTATTGATAGAAAGACAATCAGTGATTGTTTGTTTAGCAATGTAAAACTATGTTTGAGCAAACATTAAAAACTAATTGTTCTTAATATAATAAAAAAGTGAAGAAACACAGCACTCAAGTCAAACGTTAGAGTTGATGAATATAGCTTATGAAACAAGGTTGACCTTCTTATGCACCAATTTGCGCAGTTTAAGAACGTCGTCCATGAGTCTACCCTTGGTTCGACGAACCTCTGCATTCAATGCCGCAGCAGCTGCCCTGTTCTTCTCCGTGGAAGCAGCCTCAGATTTCTGCATTGAAATAAACACGTCAATCTCAACAACAACAAAATCAATGGAGACAGAGAAAATTAAGGAGAAGAAAGAGAATGGAACATTGAGAGCAGATTGAATGCTGGATTCAACAGCAGCATAGAGGCGAGCGAAGGCGTCATCGCCATAGGCGTTGAGCTCGCGCTGCTTATCGATGTCGTATTTCTCATATTTGTGACATATGTTGTCGACGCGGAAGAGAATATCGATTACGGACATTGTTATGATTTGTTTCTCCTCAGATTGTTGTTTTGAGAGGGAAAGTCTGCAAAATAAGGAGTGGTAAATGGTGATAGACAGAATGGAACAGATCGAAGTTAAGGTGGTTCATTTTGTGTGTGGTTCATCTGTTTCTGCCACAGTTGGTTCGTTACTCTGCCCTGTTCCATCTCAAACGCAAACGAGCCGCTCAACGCACAAAACGCTACGCCAAGCCATTTCCAGACAATAGCGTGGCAATGCCAATGCATCCTTTTCTAATCTCTCTCTCTCAGCTCACAACTTTGCCTTTCCTTTCTATTAAACTTCACTTCCTGCTTCTTTCAACATATATAACTAACCATTGCTCCAATCTTATTTGGTATCATTACCGTTAATGTTACCTCATAATCTATATACCAGTGTTAGTAATAATACACTTTTACTATATTTTACAATTAAATAAAATTTATACAAAGGAGTGATGTAATTTACCCCAAGTAAAAATGGGATTAAACACCTAATAAAAATTAAAAACAAAAAGTGAATTTCATATTATATTTGTATGGTTTTTACCCATTAATAGAATATATATTGAAAATAGTGTAACATTTCTCAAACTAACTATACTTGGACAGGGGTTGAAAAATCAGTTATAAAGTCACAAACAAATCAGCTTTTAGTCATTTTCTTCTTTTCTAAGTTATTTCATAAAAAAAATATTTTAATAGTTATTAATATTTAAAAATTACTCATTTTTATTGTTAAAAAATTTGATCTAATTTATAAAAATGCAATTCATATTTTATAAATATGTAAATTCAAGTTTTGTTGTCGCTGTAAAAAATTTATTGATAGGTAATCTAGAAAGATTTTTATAAACACTTTCTAAACCTTAAACCCTATCCTAATTATAACACACATTTAAAAATTTAAAATCTAACTCACTTAAACTTTTTTTAACAAGGAAACAGTACTAATTACTTTTTAACTTTAACTCTATCTCTTATCTTTATTTAATAGACTAGTTAATAAAAATTACTCATTTTTATTGTTAAAAAATTTGATCTAATTTATAAAAATGCAATTCATATTTTATAAATATGTAAATTCAAGTTTTGTTGTCGCTGTAAAAAATTTATTGATAGGTAATCTAGAAAGATTTTTATAAACACTTTCTAAACCTTAAACCCTATCCTAATTATAACACACATTTAAAAATTTAAAATCTAACTCACTTAAACTTTTTTTAACAAGGAAACAGTACTAATTACTTTTTAACTTTAACTCTATCTCTTATCTTTATTTAATAGACTAGTTAAAACATCGATGAGAATTAATAAAAAAAAAATTAAAATTAAGATTATTATTTATTTCTTTTACTGGTGTAATTTTCTTTTATTTAGTTAAAAATAAGAAGAAGAAAATGACTTTTGTAAATAAAAACTTTAATTTCAACTTTTTCTATTATTTCCAATTCAAAATTGTACATTTTTTCATCCTTTTAAACTTAGAATGACCTCCGCATCTTGGAAACGTGAAAATAGCAAAACAATCGGCATAGATAAGGTGTTAGGATACATATTTTTAAACATCCTGGTTCTTTCGAGCAAAAAATCTTTGGTTCTTCCAATCGGCGAAACTCGCAAAGACAGTGGACCTAGAACATGAATGTCAACAAAAACTCTCGAGCTGTTTAATTTAAAATCGCACCCTAGATACAGTTTAATTAACGCAAAATTGGGTTTAATTACAATGCTTTTCATGTGATAACCTCTGAAAATTTCTGCAGAGGAAGATCTCAACCTGTTTTCTGGACATAGACTTGGAAGGAGAAAAAGATAAAGAATATAACTTGTCCAAAAGAAAGCATCAAATTCCATTGAAAAAAGGAACAACAGCAAATACAGCTCGTTGGTATACATAGGCGACAAGATCGATGTATTAAGGGGAAAACCAAAATCCACTTTCCTTTAACCGCAGTAAGAAGATAGTCAACGATTTGGTTTCATTTCACAGGTACAAAATAGCAAAGTGTTAATAAAATTAAAATACGGAATGAAAAACCGAAAATAAAGCGATGAGGGCGTGGATCAGAACTAGAAATCCTAGGCGGCGCCAGATTTGGAGCGGTAGAGTTTGCCGAAGACGTGGAGGGCTGTGACGAAGCCGATGAAGCAGAGGCTCATGACGAGCACCACGGTCGGCGAAATCTTCAGCCCTGGCGCGTCGTCCGTGTAGAACCTCAGCATGTTGCTACTGCCGCCTCCAACACTGGTGGTGGTCGAACTGTTACCTCCACCGAGACGGCGCCGCCGCATGCCGGCCGTGGCGGCGGCGGAACCGCGGGGAGCCGCGATTCCTGGTCGCGCGGTTGTTGAAGTGGAGGACTGAGACTGAGAGGAACCCCTGGCCATATCGCAAAGATGAAGAGAAGGAATTGGAGGAGTTGAGAAATGCTAAGGGAAAAACCAGAATGACCGAGAGAAGAAAGAAAGATCAAGGGTTACAAAATTAGAAAGGAGTCATCAAAATCGGTATTTATTTGGGGCTAAAATATCAAAAAAAAATTATCCTGAGAATGGTACACATTATAATGAGAATTTTAGATTAATTAACGGAAAGGATAAGATAAATTATTGGCTTAAATAAATCTTTTCATCCCTCAATTATTTCAAGATTTAAATTTAGTTTTTGTGAAAAAAAAAAGATATATTTTTAATCTTTATTTATTTTTGTGAAAAAAATGTTTGTAATCACAAAACATGATAGTCATGTTATATAAAAGTAATACGACATTACATAGAAATGTAAAATAATAATTTTATATTATTTTACATGTTATTTTTTTAAGATGTTCCGTGACATACGTGAATTTTTCATATGATAATTAGTGACACAATATTTTATTTTTATTTTTAGTCCTTGAAAATATTTAAATTTGAATTTTAGTCTTTATAAATTTTTTATCTTTTAATTCTAATTCTTGTAAACTTTTTATTTTTAAATTTTAGTCTTTATAAATTTTTTATCTTTTAATTCTAATTCTTGTAAACTTTTTATTTTTAAATTTGAGTCCCTAAAAAAGTTAAATTTTATTTTTAAGTCTTTAATTATTTTTTTTGCCTTACTTTAGTTAATATTAAAATATATAATTTATTTATTCATTTTCATCTCACTAATATGATTACATGATATCGTTCAAATTGTGTCATTAAGAAATAATAACAAATGATAGAATCATGTAATTTAAATATATGTGAAGTCAATTCACTTAAACTCACTCGAAATATATTGAATACACTTAACTTGTAATTCACTTAAATTAAAAGCTCATTTGACCCAAAAATTATAATATTAAAAGTTTTTATTAAACATACTCAACATTCGATTATGATTTAATTTGAACCCAAAAATCTAAAGTGTGACAAAATGAATACACTTATTTTAAGTTAACGTTTTACTAGTCCAACTTTCAATTCAAGTAGATTACTAATTATGTGAATATAAAGTATTTTGAGTGATGTTTCAATCATGTGATTTCACTTTTTATGTTTAACATTAATCCTTAATAATAATGGTCAAACATATTTGTTGAAGCCAATCATAATTGATCAATGAGCATTTTCGATAAAAATATAATATTATTTTTCTTGACTTATTAACAATGTGAGCTTTTTTATTTAGGTGGATTGTAAGTTCAAGTATTTTATATATAAATCAAGTTAAAAGATTGTCTTAAAAACAAGTAAACAAGATAGAAATAAGAATGACCATAACTACAATTTATTGGTAGAACTAACACTATAAAGCTCTCGTAAAAGAAAAAAAAATACTTAATTCATTTAAATTTCTATTATTGTTTTTCTCTAAATATGTTTCTATTTATAAGGAATTACAAAAAAAACAAATTTTATAAATTTGAACTAAAAATAAAATAATAAAAAACATATCCTAATTTTAACTAAATTAAAGAGAAGATAAATTAAAATGTTTATCTTATATAAAACATTTCTTAGCTATGATTTTCTTTCGAAGTAATTCGTGGTTGAATCAAGTTTGGTATGATTTACATTCTAGATTGTAAGTCACTTTCTAATTGTTTTTACCTTTTTTTCATCTTGCAAGTTTTTAGAATTTTAACAGGTCATTCAGTGTCTAATCTAAGATTCAAAATTTTGTAAGGTCCACTAACTTCTTTCAAAATTTTAGACAATTACATATTTAAAAGTTTAAGTTCATTTTCTGCTTTGCATTCCTCCTTTGAAAATTTCTTTAGAAGATAATCATCACTTAAAAACAAAGATTAAAACATAAAAATTCTACATTTCTTCTTTTGAGCCACTTCTTCAATTCCCTTGAAAAAAGATTCTTCATATTCTTCTTTTTTTCTCAATTATTTCTCTTTCAACTCTTTTTCTCTCAATTCCTTTTCTTTTAACTCTTTTTCTCTTAGTTCCTAATCTTTTAACTCTTTCTCTTCCATCTCCTTTTATTTAAACTCTTTTTCTCTCAATTCTTTTTCTTCTTCTATTTTTCTTTCCTTTTCTAAATATAATTCTCTTAATTCTTTTTCTTTCAACTCTTTCTCTTTCATCTCTTTTTTTTTCAACTCTTTTTTCTCGCAATTTTTTTTCTTTTTCTTTTTTCTCTCTTTTTATAAATATAATTTTGGATCATTCATACATTTGAACGATGGAATTTTAATATTTTTCAAATGATTATCTCTTCTTGATTCATCTTTTCTCCTTTTAGTGTTACCACTAAAATTTTGTTTTTCCTCATCTTCAAATGTGTGTCGCCTTATACTACTAGGTTTAATTGAGATTGAAGATTATCCAATTTTGCATTTAATACTTTAAATTGATCTTGAATAGTCTTCATGAACAACTTGAGTTCATAATTTCCTCTACTCATGATTAAAGTCCTGTATTCAAAAGTTAAAACTTTAATACCAAATGATATGAATCGAGTTAAAGGATCGTCTTGAAAATAAATAAAAATGATAGAAATAGGAACTTGAACCTAATTACAAATTACCGGTAGAACCAAAATTATCAAAGAAGTGTGATCATAATCACAATAAGTATAAATAATTCTTATATTTGGTATTTTTCAGGTTCATGTCAACTTCGGACGAGTTCAAATTGGTTGAACTGATGTTTAGGTCAGCTAATTCTACTTTCACCCATCAGTATTCAATAATAATTATTTGAAAGATATTTGTAATTATATTAGTGAGATGAAAAAGAATAAAAAAATATTAAAGATTCTAAAAATACATAAAGTAAGACAAAGAAAATGTTAATTAAGAACTAAAACTAGAATTTAAAATTTTAAGGATTGAAATAAAAAAAAATAAAGATTTTATAATGACTAAAATTAAAATTTTAAATTTTTATATAGACTAAAATTTGAATTTAAAATATTTTCAATAACTAAAAATGACAAATGTTGTGTCATATGACACTACAAGAAAATGTTGTGACACTTACAAAGTTGCACATGATAGTTATGTGTGGTGTCACATGACACTTCCATGTAATGATACATGTCACAACTTTAGATTGTTCCATGACACATTCATATGATGTCACAAAACATCAATGGAGTATTACATGACATCCACGGAGTGTCACAT
Organism: Pachyrhizus erosus; assembly: GCA_026544285.1. Classification (NCBI taxonomy): domain Eukaryota; kingdom Viridiplantae; phylum Streptophyta; class Magnoliopsida; order Fabales; family Fabaceae; genus Pachyrhizus; species Pachyrhizus erosus. The sequence continues at coordinate 414 of JAMLFT010008624.1, read as the reverse complement.
GACATGCATGTCATGCAGTTGTCATTTATCGTATTGAAGTAGATTTATGTTAAACACATCAACACTTAACAAATCCAAATTAGCATTAAGAACTAAAAATGTTGACAAAAAATGAATTAAGGGCTAAAGGTGATAATTTTCTTTTACAAGCATTAAAAGACAAAATTTGAAATATTTTAAGAATAATAAATTTATTTTAACCTAAATTATTTTAAGGTTTACTATCTCATTAAACTTATTAATAATATAATAAGTTATTAAGTTGTTAACATTATTGTTACATCATAAATTAACATTACAATGAAAAAGAAAAAATTTAGAAACTTTGATGGATTAAAATATAAATGAAGGATTGAATATAAAAATTTGAAAAAAATTAGAGAATAAAATAATAATAAATTCCTAAAAAATATT
>JAMLFT010008623.1:0-13512 GCA_026544285.1 Pachyrhizus erosus | reverse complement strand
GCTTAAAACTGTCCTAGATGTTAGAGGAATAAAATAAATTATGCTAAAAAAAATGTTTTCGTAACTTTTTTTTTTGCCATATGTACCCGTCTTTCTCTTGAAAAACGCTATTCGCACCCCCCGACTACTATTCATCTTCTTCATTTTAGATTTTCGAACTAGAGAAAACGCGAATTTGGTTTCGCTTCCAGGGAACCTCCTTTACCGAATCAATACAACAAAAACATTACAAATGATATTCCAAACCACAATTTATTAGAATAACGGCTCCTCCTACCTCTTGACGCGTTTCCGACGAGACTCACAGCGGTACTCCGGTGGCGTGGCTTCCTCTAGATCCTGGGAGCGTTTCCTTGATCTATTGGGACAGACACGTTCCGGGCATAACTACAAAACTACCGAGACAATAATGGATCGCAAAAGGGTGAGAAACTAGAGAGAATTTAATGGCGTAAAACGTGTTTTTCCTCCTAGTTGAGCGCTCTAAACTTGGGCATGGTGTCGTTCAGGGTAGGGTGTACGAAGGAGAGGAGGGCAACTGTGTATGGCTTCCTACACGGCAACGCCATCTGCGTTTGACATTTGCAGATTTTCTTCATATAGTTTTAAACGTCTTGAGTTCTCACCGAACGCGTCCTAGCTCAGCGGTTAAGACGCTGAGCACAAGAACGTTAGGTCCCTCCCTTCGAATCCTGTTGAAACACTTCCGCTTGGTTCTTTTTTTTTTTTTTTACGCAGTTAGGCTGTCAGCCCAATTGCTCCGCCTTGTCCTATTCGCACCCTTCGTTTTCTTCTTCTCACTCCCTTCTTCTTACTTTTATTACGTACAGATTTATATATTTATTATTTATTTTATTTTATTTTATTATATTATTTTTTTTTTCTTTTTAAATTTTACTTTTTCTCTTATTTATTTATTTATTAATTCATTCCTTTAAACATTCACCCACATACTATGATAAAAAGTAAACTTTGAAATTAATATTATATATAAATTTGGGATGTTACAAAAATGATAAAGAATGATCCCTTAACAATCCCTCGTTAAGTTCAATCCAACACAAGGTTATCATAAAATTGATGTTCAAATTAACGAAATTAGTCTAAGTTTCATCTTTTGAATGGATGTTCCTGTAATTAAACCTAAGTTCTAATTTTTTTTAGATAATTTTAAATTTAATTTAAATTTACTATAATAATATTGTGAATGTATAATTTTAATTTCTAAAAAAATTTAATTATATATTTAATTCTTAATATTTTTAAAATTAAGTAATTTTAATTTATTGTTAATTTGCATTCAAAATTAGACAAAAAAAATTGATGTGACTATGATTGATAACATGTATGACTATCTTATTCACATAGAAAATTAATAATATTAAAAAATAAAATTTACTTTGTTATATTTTAAAAATAAAAAATATAATTATTTTTAAAAAATAATTCTTAAAATATATTAAAAAAAATTATATTTGATATTATTAATTTGTTTACGTAAATAAATTAATCATATATGTTACTAACCACAATCACATTAATATTTTTTTGTTTAATTTTAGAAAATAGATTAATAGTGGATTAAAATTGTTTAATTTAAAAAATATCGAGAATCAAATATGTAATTAAATTTATTTAACCAAAATTTCATATTTGTGAAACTATAATAAAAAATATATTTAAGCCTAAATCTAATTAAGCATTAAGTTTAGTATATGATCATGAAATTTTATTTTTATTTTTATAATAATTGAGTACTGATGCTTTGGTGAATGAAGGGGTTGGAAAGGTGATTTTTGCTGTTACTATGGATACGCTATGGTCATGTAGAAATAAAGGTATTTTTTAGCACAAGCAATTCCATCCTTCAGAAGTTGGGACTCACATTTAGAGACAAGTGGATGCTATCATATTCAGCTTCCAGCACAAGATTGCTCTATTTGTTGGAAGCATACTTTTATTGGAAAATTCAAATTGAATTGTGATGATTCAGTTCATAATAACATGGAAGGCTGCTGCTGCTGGGATTCTCAGAGACCATTGCCAAAGTGTGTTTGTTTGTACTTCTGTTGACATTGTTTTTTTCTTTTTGTTCTGTAACGCATTCTAAAATTTAGGCAATTCTTCTTAGTATAAGGATTGCTTGGACACGGGGGATTCAAAACTTTTATTATTGAATTTGAGTCTTAAAGTGTCATAAATTTGCTTAGTAAACACTGTCATACTCATCATCCTTGCTTCAGTTTAGTTTAAGAAATTAATTATTTTGTCACCCAAGGAGGCATCTGCGGGAAGCTAATCAAGTTGCTGATAAATTGGCAAATATATCCTTTCTTTAGATGGACAATTGAAAGCTTTTGATTTAGCTCCTTCTTTCATTTTAAACGCTGTTGTTTTAACCAATGATTTCACCAGAAAAAACAAAAAATGAAACTCTATTCCTAAAGCATGGCAAACCTTCTCAAATCCAATTTTACCCATAATTAGCCTATCATGAATGAAATCAAAAGTCAATTCAACAATGAGTAGTTAAACCAAGCATGAGGCATATAGGAAGTGTTAATTAACAAGAAAGAGAATTGTATTGAACAAAGAAAGTCAATTACAAAGACTTTAAGAGTAGGGTTCATCTACCATAGTCTTAAGTATGTATGCTGCATTGAATTTGAATCTTTGAGAAATAGAGAAATTAGCAAATCATGACTAAATGCAAAGAAATAGAGTACAAGAATTAGGTATGCTGCATTGAATTTGAATCTTTGAGATCCTCTCCTAAGGTACAAATCTTCAATGAATGGAAAATGGTGTGGGTATTTTTCGCTTTAAGCTTCAGATTTGGCGATTTAAGTGCTCAAACTAGTGTTTGGCTCTTGTTGAATTGCGACTTTAAACGCTAAAAGTTTTGGTGTTCTTGGGTTTTGAATGCTTTTTCTAGCTCTTCTAGCGCTTAAGTGCCACAACTCCTAATGCTTATTGAAAGTGAGCGCATTTTCTGATGCTTTTGGCACTTTCAGTGCTCAAGGACGTAAAACTTTTCATTGTTCTAGCGTTTAGTTCCAATTTTATTTTATATTTTTGTTTTCCTACATGATTCAAATATCCAAAATAATCAAAAAGCTCAAATCGATTTGATTAAAGAATGCAATCTTTCTTATTGATTATTCTAATTATTTATCATAATCCTAATAATTTATTATCATTTCCCTCTAAAAATTGCTTACAAATATTCATGATATATGAGTTTGTCAATTATACTTAGATTTAGCGTACAAATTTTCTTATTACATAATCCTAAAAACATATCTCTGACTTCTTTATCTAAAGAAAAAAAAATACTATATTATAATTTTGATAATGTTAAGCATAAAACTTTTCATATTATAAGATTTTTTAAAGATTGAATTATTGTCAAAGTTTTTAATAATATATTAAAAAATAATTAACTACACTTACAAATAATATAAAATGAAAGAATAAAATTATAATTTAAACCTCAATTATATATCAATGGTTAGATGGTAAAAGAAAATCAGTGCTTGGTTTTTTTTTTTTTAATAAAAAAACTATTGTGCCCATACATATGATTTAGATCATTGTGAGATCCAAGACATGGAGGACTTCCCCAAACTTTTTAATGGCTATTATTAGATATGTAGATTCTTATTAGAATTTCTCTAATTATTTTATGCAGCCTTCATTTGTTTTTTAATGTTAAATATAATGCATATAGTGGTTGAGTTTTCTTCTCTTATGCCTTCTAAGCTTTTATTTCTCTAAATTTAGTATAAAATAACAATTTCAAATGAATTATATTTTCAATTACTTGCACTTATTAATAGAAAATTTTTGTCATATTCAATATTATACAATGCATAAACTAACGTAAGATAATATTATATTATATAATGCTTAGTGCAGTACAGTATTTTATACAATGTGACAGAAACATTGTACAATATTAAAATATTATTAAATTTTATACTATCCAACTTCATCATATCACGTGTGACAAATAAATATGTGTATTTTTCAATTTCCAGAACAAGAAAATTTATACAACCTTGATTTACCTTCCCCTCCCCTTTCGTAGTTAATGATATTTATACAAATACCATAATTAGGGAAAATCAACCTAGAACTACAAAGTGGGGTCACAAATTTGAATTTATCAAAAAAGAAAAAGAGAAAGACAACCTAGCCTTAGCAATCCTCTTATAATTACCTCCCAACATAATTTTCGTAGTTCTTCTTTTCGCTTTATGTGAGGTTACTGAGGATTGAAAAAGCTCACATTAACACCAGTATCAATGATAACATATATACTAGCTGCAACCAATATGGCACTCAAAGCCACCCCCAATGTCCCTAAGAACCAATTGAGACCCCACATGACACTATACTTGTTTGGCTTCTTTGTCTTGAGCCACATGAAACAAGGGTATGCAAATGTCACAGGCAATGCCACTCCTCCAATTAAACCAGCCAATTGAGACAAAAACGGAACAGCCACTCCTATGAAGAAGCACACAAACCCAAAGAACACCCTAATAAATGCACGCAGCCACCACGGGCATGGCTTCTTCATTCTTGTAGTGTAACTTGATTCTATGTCATCAAATGCTGGCATGCCGTAGATTTGAAACGAGCACAAACCATTCACTACTACAAAAAAACTTGTTAACCCAAGCACGAATCTTGACACGTCACGAGAGTGGAATTGGTATAGGGCCGTCAGCATTCCTCCGTTTGCAGGAATCTGTAAATTTTAAGTCACATATAATCAATTAGAATATATGGTATTCCATAAGATATTTAATTTCATAATCCCAATAGCATAGTTTATAGTAATTAATAAGATGCATACCAATTGGCCATAAGCCCAATAGCCACCAATGGCTAAGGGAAATAAGCATGCGGCAATGAGAGTGTAAGAAACCTTGACCCCTTTCCACATGGGCACGTGTGATGGATGCTTCTCGCTTGAGGGCATAGTGGACTGCAAGGGAAAGAAAAGACTATTAAAATTTAAAAATCAAGATAATGAAATACCTCAAGTATTTCTACATTAGTAGCAACGGGATTTAAATTTAGAATCCAATGTAAATTACTCGAAATTTTCACCACCAAGCTTGCTCTAGTAGATTTGAAGTATATTTTTATATTGCTCACATAAGAAGAAATGATTTCTTTTACTCAATTAATTTATTGTTTTCAATATAAAAAAAAAAAAAAAAAAAAAGACCCGTTCAAGATATAGCGGAACCAGTAACCACTTATCTAAATATAGTGATGGTGACTTGCTTACCCTCAAGTTAATCCCAATTAAATATCTAAGGCTTACATCAATTCGTTGAGAAACTTGAGATTTGAATGGCAGTAATAAATCTAAAGTCCCAATTCAACCAACCATTTGTCTTTCTATTTAATGAAATTGATTATACTCAACACTTATCCTGAATCCAAGATTTTCTTCCTATGTTGTGAACGTCAACGTCGACTAATTAATGTAAAAAGGAAAGTCATCCGCTAACTTCAATAATGCGTGCATGACCCGATCTCTCTATTCATGTTTTCAACTACCGTAACGTCAACTTTGAAACTTTTAAAGCAGTACTATAGTAAACTAAGCAATATACAAATTTGATTCCTACCAAGTCAAGATAAAAGGCAAAGAAACTTCAAATTCTTGCTGCTTATGTAAGTCTGACTCTGACTAGTGACCAGTACCCAACAGTTGAATCAACCATAGTTTATTGTGTTATTTGTTCTTATTATTCAATTTTTCAATAATTTCATAAAAACCAACTAGGTAAGAGGAATATTATTTTGTTCCGGTACCTGAATTTCAAGGATGAGATTGTGGCCCCTGAAAGCGAAGGCAATGATGCCCAAGGCATTGAACACACTAAAGGCATTTTCAACCGTGTTTCCAGTCCTTACAGGATCATAGCTCACGCCATGTAGGGCACCCTGTGCTACAGAGGTTACCCAAATGGCGGTACAATATCCTACAGCAGTGACAGCTCCAATGAGTGATACCCCAGCAATGGAATTCAAGTTTGGCAACTGTGATAGCACCACAGCTGCACAGGTAAACACCAAGTACCATTCCACTGTGGTCATAGGTTTGGCAGTGCATGATTCACCACACACCACTTGGTAAAATGTCCTCGCAGTGGATCCTCCTATGATGATCAATGTGGTGCATGTTCCAGCAGATAGGTACAATATTGGAAACATGGCTAGCAATTTCCCAAGTTTCTCCCCTGCAACACATCATTCCAACACTTTATTAGTTGGGAAATCTTTGTAATTTGTAAATAAAAATAGTGAAAAAAATGAGCTCAACATAAAATAAATTACACTTTATTTCACTCAACATAATCTTTAGTCAATTTAAAAATAATAACGTCAAATTTCATATTTTATCTATTTAAAAAGTTGAGTGTAAGAAGTAATTTAAATTTATTTTCTTTTATAATCACTTAAATTTTTTTATCTAAACTGAAACCTAATCTTGAAAGAGATTAATCATGCTGGAAATCATCCTAGTGTAGAGACAAAAATCTCATTTAGTTTACACAACAGCTCCTGTAATTTATCAGTTAAAAGAATTATTGAAGAGGATTACAAAATCGAAAAGAAAATAATGTGAACACGTGGACAAATCATACCAAAAGTAGCACCACAGAGTTGAAGGTATCGACAGTAGCGAACACCCTGCTCGACCGACTCATGAAGATTGACCAGCAGCCATAAGGTGTAAAGTTGCCATATGAACGCCAGAGTCAAACTTATGATTCCCCACGTCCTGCAATCCACCAAAAATTTGTTACTTTATAATTAAACAATTCCATGCTAAAATATCCCAACGGAGCCATACCATATTTTGGTTTTGTTCTTTTATTTGAAGTAATATAATTCAGCTTAGAAAAGAAACATTGAATAATGACCCAAAAAAGAAGAAAGAAAAATCGAAGAAAAGTCCATAACAAGAATCATTTTTATATTATACAAGTTGCTATTATGGTTGTTTTTAATAAAACTTCCAACTATACTTTTAACTGTTCCGTTGTAACTAATTTTATATTCTGCAAGTTGTTATTATGGTTACTTTTAATAATAATTCCAACCATACTTGTACTCGTTCAATTTTAACCAAGTATCCTAGCTGTAATTTGATACATTACAAGTAACTATTACGATGATTAAGACTATATTTGGAAAGTTATTATACAATTTCAATATACAATTGTAAATTTAAATTTATAAAATAAATAAATAAAATATTATTTTAAGAACAAAATAACTTATGATCTCTCAATTAAAATTCAATCATGTAATTAGTATGAGTTTAGATGCATATATGCAAAATTGATCTTGATAATTAAACTTGATTTTGAATTAAAATGTTTAGATGTTTTTAATTGAAAAAATTTAATGTAGAACTAATATTCTCCAATTGAATGCAATAGTTATCTTTTATCATTTTAGTTAAATTGAGCTTCAAAGACAAAATCAATTTTACTCAACAATAGCCAAGCATCTCGATTTTTACTAAAATCACATTTAATAGTAAGAAAAATTGACTGTGTTACTTTCCAGCATGAAAAAGAACAAACACTGATTGAGAAGCTACACACAGAAATTGAATAAAAGAGATTGATGGGGAGGGTATACACACATAAAAATGTAACATATGTAACGTAGATGTATTATTGGAATATCAAATATTTAACATAATATTTCAAACTTGCGGAAGACTTACCAACCAAGAATAGTGAAGGCAACGGGGAGAACAAGAGCCTGAATTCCGATCCCAGAACAAAGAGTATGGAAGGCAGCATAGTATTTGTTACCATTCCTTGACTCAGTGATTGGAAGCCAAGCATCCTGAGGATCAAGCTTGGTGAGTCTCAAAGCTTTTCTCACAGGGCTTCCCAAAGGGGTAATAAACCTTGGAGTCAAGTTAGAGATTCTAAGTGGGGTTCTTGGAGTCTTGGGAGTCTTACTTTTAGGACGTGGTGCATCTCCATCCTCTGAGTGAAGGAGGGGTGACCTTGTAAGAGATGGTGAGTGAAGCTGAGAGGGTGGACATGACACTGGTGGAGATGCCACAACAGGTGTTCCCATCACTGAAGCTGTTCTAGGAGTTATTGGTGCAGACCATATTTCCTTAGCTTCAGCCATGTTCACCCTAGCTAGCTAGTGTTTTCTACTTTGCACTTTGTGTTGTGTTGTCTAGTCCTTGTGTGCTGCTCTTTCTCACAAACATTTGGATGTATATATAGTGGGTGTGGAACAATACAAAATGAAAGGGTGGGGCATAGTAATAATTCTACATTACTTTTTTGACTGATTTCAACATATAAAATTGTCATGTGTACAGTAATTATGCATGTGTATAAAACTAATTTTTGTTTAGGATTTTAATTTAATAATGACGTGATAGACAGAAATAAATCACTTTCAAAACATATATGGTCAATCTAATAAGCATGCCAATTATGGCTCAATTTAACCATGTAGAATCGTTGGTGGAATAGTGAACGACAACATGCTTTATTTAGGAGACTTTGTGTGACCGGCTTAGATATATTAAAGTAGCCACCTAGGTTGGTTGAGAATTTTCAGTATTGTTTAAGCAACATGTGGGTGGTTAACTCAACACTAATTATTTTCAAGGGCGAGTTTGACCAATAAAAAATGGCTGCCAATCTGTCATGGCTGTGAGAGACTATCAAATATGAAAAGATTTTAAATTTGAATAATGTTATATTTTCTTACAAATCTTTATTGCAAATGCTCTTATTTATTTTATAATAAAATATTAAACAAAAATAAATATATTTATTGTCCTGAGTATATAAAACATATTTAATATTTTCAGGATAATGTTAGTCTTCTTATAAATTCTCTTGCTTCATTATAAAGAAACTATTAAATAAAGGAAGAAATGCATTTAGTATTTATCATACAAAGGAGATAGGAGGATTAGTAAAAAAATATTGTAAGAGGATTTAAAATTAATCACATTTATTATATAAAAGAAGTAGGAGGATTAATAAAAAAAATATGCTATATGATGATTTATAATTATTCTGTAATACTTGAATCTTCTTGTAGCGCATACAATTTTAGAATTGATATTTTTCAAGCTATTGGTTTAAGAATTTTGGTACATCATTAACAATAACATTACTACATGTTGTAATTTTCTTTAATCATAGCAATGGTCCCTCCGTACCTTAGCCCACGTTTAGCACTAAAAGAAATAAATATTCATTTTATGTAACAAAGCAGTACTTGGTCAACAAAATGCATCCCAAAGGAATTATGACTTTCAACTCTCAAATTGCGTGTGGTGGTGTGCTAGTGCTGCCTTGTGAAGATTTTAGCTATGTTCTTGTTGTCAATAACACGTCAGCATTGTACAAGGAAGTTACAGTACCAAGATATATATATTTAGCGTCAATGGATGAGGAATGACCTGCCACTTGTTTTTTGACAAACAGCAATATACAAAACAACTGGGAAGTAGGAAAAGACTAGGAAATATCTTCGTCAAACCGTTCGTTAAACTTTTTTGATACTAGTAATCAATTTCCAACATATATTAGTAAGAACACATTTCTCTCACTAAGAATTTTTCTATGATTCCTTCCCGTCAAAACTTTTTTGTGGTATTTTTTTGAAAGAGACAAAATCGTGCCAGGACTGGTGTCATGTATATTTCATAGCCGAAGGCTAACATTACAGAAACGTTTGGTTCGATATCTTGATTGTCGAAACTCCCAACTTTTTAAAATGAAAATGATGTAAAATCTTCATTGGTCAAATCCCTTATTGGAAAGATATACACAATTATAGAGGGTGGAGGGTTGTGCCATGTTTGGAGTCATGTTTCTGCAATTACATAAGAGGATCTGTGGTGGTAGAACTTTTCAATAGCGTAGATAAGAGGATATGTCTGTATTAGTGTGATCTGTGGTCCTCTTTTGATTTTTGTTTTTGGAAATTTATAAATTGAGAGTATTCTCTAATTGACCGACGAAGCTATTTTTTTATTCATTTATTGAAGTAGACAACCTTAATCAATATACTTAGAAATTATGTACCAAAAAAATACTTAATTAAGAGATTCAGCTCTCTATCAACCATTGATAGGACGATGTAATATTTTAAAAATGTATCCAACATTCATAAATGAAAGACAATTGATTCAAATTAATACAACTTTATTCAAATCCTAGATTAAGCTTAACTTGGTGGTCAATGTAAACACATACGTGGATAGAATCAGTTGGATTAATATTGGCAGTTTGAAATAACGTTTAATCTGTTAGGACTTCCATAAAAAATGAAGAAAGTCAAATGTATTATGTTAACATGAAATTAGATAGTAATTTTAATTTTTAACACTATTAGGTATGCGATCATGACACTACTCTTGGCCACTCTGTCAGATTCTCTCATCTTTCTGCTCCTCTTACTTTTCTAATTCATACGTATTTCTTACAATTATTTGTACCCTAATTCTGTATCACATCTCTCATATCCTGTATAGCAAATATAGTCTAAAGCTAATACCTACCCCTCTAAGCAAACGAAAACATCAACATCTATGTTCTCACAATTTAACTGACATCTCAACATAAAGCATTTGAACACATTTATGGCCTTGACTTTACCTATACCAGTATCTCTTCAGAGGTAGGTAGTGGTTCCAAACTATATCTATTAGCTGCTCCGTACACAAGAGAAGTTGTATAAAATTCTACCAATTTCCAGGGGGCGGAGTCAGAATTTTCGATTAAGGAAGGCCAAGATAAAAAAACATATTTTAAGTAAAAAAATGTTTTAACCACACGCATAATGTATGTAATAAATTTGATATATAATTAAGATTGCACAAGTTGTTGTATAATCGATATTCTAGATTATTTATCTTCTAACAACAAATTTTAAATAAATTTAATGAAAAGAGAATTCTATTATATTCTAAGTATATTACTTAAAAAATTTTAAGTAAGTGAGTTACACATAAAAAAACACTATACGTCTACATAGTTAGATAAAAACATGTTCAAATAAAATTTTATTTTAAATCTATTTTAACCGACCATTGAAAAAGACATGTTAATAATAAGTTAATAAACAATAAAAAAAAATCATGTTGATACGAAGTAAAAAACAAGGCAAATAAATGAAATGTTGAATGGTCCAATGGAATTAAATATTAAGTTAACAAATCTAGTGGAAAAAGATATGTTGATACAAAATATTAAGTTATAACTAATAAAAACATGATGATAAGAATTGGACGCGGAATGATACTCGTCACTAATAATCTAATGCGAAGTAAAAAAAAAAGGTAATTGAATAACAAGTGAGTCTAATACAAATTAAAAAAAAAATTACAAGTCTAATGCAAATGTAAGCTACACAAGTGAAAAAAAAAAGTGTTGAAAAATAGCTAATAAATTAAAAATGAGAAAATAAATAAACATATAAGAAAAATGACAAAAGAAAAGCAAGGAACAAACAAAAAGAGAAAATAAAAGGAAATAAAAAGGAAAACAAAACTTATAAATAGGAGCTACTATATTATCAAAGAATATATAATATTAATTTTAAATTCTTTTAATAAAAATAATAAACATAAAGAATAGTAAAAAAAAAAGTGTAGTGACCAAATACTAGTCACTCCACTCACTCGGCCTCTGCCAACTCCTTTAAGGAATAGAAACACTCTTTGTAGAATTGCCCTTTACATTAATAATACCAGTGTTACCATTTATTTGATTTTTATCAGTGCCTGAAATATCAAATACTACTATTATTGTATGTGATTCTGGTGTTCCACATATTATGTTCCATACAGTATACATTTCGGTATTCTATCTTTGAACATTTTCATTCCATCACATTGTTGCTGCGAGATACTGGAATCAAGGAAACTAGATATTTTGTCTTATAAAGACTAAAGGGATCTATCTGGCCCCATAAAATGTTTGCTTGAAGTAGGATATAAATTTAAATTTAACACTCAATACCTTCAGAGACATTTTACCTATTTTAAAATTTCTAAGTCAAGAATGATTGGATATAAATAATGTGCAGGGGAGTTTAAAAAAATGCACAGTGGAATGACTTATGAGATGTTGAATGTGTTTGCTACTGTTTCCATTTTGAATCTAATATAAATCTTAGAAGTTCTGTTATGCTAAATTAACCATGTGTAAAATGAAATGTTGAACTTGCTCTTCTTCTTGTACTCTCTAGTCCTCTGCCTCCATAATGTTGATTGTATAGTTAAGCATCCTGGTTCTACACAGCTAGAAATGTTGTTTTGTCTTTTCTGTAGTTATTTTATTTTGGTAAACTAGACTACCTTATCTAGGAGAGAAATAAAAAAGGGAGAGAAGATAGAAATAATATGTTAGGTTTGATATTATGAGAAGGAGCTAGTGAAAATATTTTAAAATGTGTTAGAATTAACCGTATTATTTTTTACTTATTTTTATTTATCTTTTTATTTTTTATTTTTTATTTTTACTTTATTTTTTACATATTATTTCACTATTTTTATCTCCATATATTTTATTTCTCTTCAATCCAGGACGTTGAAGAGAATATGAAATAGATGGATTCCTTATCAAGGTTAGATAAATTAGTCTCATGATATTTTTTTATTATGTATTTTATATTTTTATCTTGAATCATTAAAGATAAATTTTTGAAGGAATTTAGTTCTTTTTATGGTTATTGAAAATTGAAATACATGTCTGTGTTGTTGTTTTATTTGCCAGCTATGTTTTTGGAATATCTACCAATCTAATTGTAAGCAGATTTCATTAATCTAGAGGGAGAATATTCTATAAAGAGTGCATCCATTCAGTAAAGGAGTTGGTAGAATTTTATACAACTTCTGCTGTGTATGAACTATGGAACAACACATATAGTTTGGAACCACTACCTACTATGAAGAAATATAGGAAAAGTCAAGGTCATCCACGTGCTCAAAAGCTACAACTTGTCAACATGATGCTTATGGTTTCTGTATAAGTTCTTTTACTCCGACAATTTAGGCCTTATATTTGAATAAAGTTATACACATTTGAGAATTCTTATACACGTTTGTGAATTCTAAGATATATGAGGAAGAAAGAAGAAATTTCTATTTTGATTTTATGCTTTTGTGGTTGACATATAAACATATAGACTTAGCTGATGCTTATTCTCAAAATATCGCCATTTTCTTTTTGAAAAAAACTTCATGATTTGTAAACTTTCTACCTCTAAACAGTATTATTCTGTTAGAATTTTTTTTTTATTGCTAAAATTTTTTTCACTACTACTTTCTCCTGGACCATTGATCATCATTTCAGTTACTCAACATAGTCTTGATAAGCTATTGTTTCACCAATTGTTATTATGATAATAATTTTTTCATAATTTTAACTTAAATTATTCTTTTTGATCTTATGATTATTATAAATAGGACATAAT
>JAMLFT010008622.1:0-13514 GCA_026544285.1 Pachyrhizus erosus | reverse complement strand
AATTGAAGATAGTGGATATTATATTTATTTTAAAATGAAAGCAATAAACTTAATGAAAGAATGTGAATTTTTTATATAAGTAATTTCACTTTATCTGAAAAAATAAATTTTGAATATTTTATTTTGTAAAAAACGGATTATATATATATATAAACAATTGTTGTTACAAACATATCCTTATTTATTCTTTTAGGTATAATTTTTAGTTTATGATAAAAAAAATTATGTTCTAAAAAAAGTAAAAAAAAAAAATCCGGGATCGCCTGATAGTATAACCAATATTTGTAGAAGTGACTAATTGACTATGCAGATAGTATTTTTTCCTCTCTCTCTCTGGTTTATTTTAAAAAAAAAGACTATATAGATAGTATTTCTCTCTCTCTCTCTCTGGTTTATTTTAAAAAAAAAAAACTATACAGATAGTATTTCTCTCTCTCTCTGGTTTATTTTTTAAAAAAGAAGACTATACAGATAGTATTTTTTTTCTCTCTCTCTGGTTTATTTTTTTTTTTTAAAAAAAAAGACTATACAGATAGTAGTTCCTAGTTCGTTATGTATAACCCACGATCCAAATGGCTGTGATTGGGCCAACAAAAGCTTCATCTATTTATTCGCACGTCTACTTGGATTGATCTGCATAACAAGTAAGGTTAAACAAGTAGGATAGCAAACCGGCCTGCTTACCTTCATAAAAATTAAAAATGTATTTTTACAAAGTAAAATACAAAAATCATTCTATCCTACAAGACTGGTTCACAAATTGGCCCGTTAATTAACTATTAAAAAACATTTTTTTTAAAAAAAAGAGATGAATTACTAGTCAATTACTTAGTTATGTGGACCACTCCTATAAGCCACTCACTCAACCCCAAACTTATACAGGTCCATTAAATATAAGTTCATTTAAATGTGATTTTGTACAAATTAGTTACTTTGATTATAGGCTTAAACACACCAGTACAAACCAAGGTGGGCAAGCCAATAAAAAGCACTTTAGATTGTTTCACAAATATATTTTTGAAAAGTGACAATTGAACGCATTTTAGATGCTTTGATTCCAATTGTTTGAACATTGATGTTATGGGTAGAACAATGGGGTCTTTTAAAGGCAAATAGTCCCACTGTTAGTTAAAGTTGGTTGCCTTTTGTTAAAGTCTTCCTTTCTTTGGTTCATATATTTAGGGTAAATTGGTCAAAGAGAAATTCCATTAACATATACAAAAGTAATCCATATTTTGATGGAGAAACCGGTGGCATGGCTCTATCATTTGGTCCAGTATTCCAAAGTGAATAACTGAAACTTGCTGTGTGATGACCAGTCAATGGTGAAGCATGTCGATTATAGCTAGTGTCCCGTCCCATCTTGCTACTCCTTTCTCCATGATGTGTTTGAACAGCTGTTACCGGTGTAGTGATAATCACATATTCATATGAATCATATCATAACATATTAAGATGTAATGTAATGTAATGTTTTTCACGAAATAAAATTAATAATGTTTGAGTATTGAATTTATTTTTTACAAGTCTAAGTAAACTCGTTGAGATTGGTGGAATGTAAATTACAAACTAAACTAGGCATCGTTTGATTAATCTCTAACTGACTGAAGAAAAAAAAAAGTGAAATAACTAAGTTTGATTTGATCAGAATTATACTAAATTAATAAATAAAAATCTATCTCAATAAGTAATGACAAAACGAGACTTTAACAATACTCTCTATTAAGAATTATCATGGTATTTAATTTGTACACCAAAAATATCATGGTAATTAATAATTACATTTTAGAAATCAAAATGATTTATATGTAACAAAAAAATTATTTATAAGTAAATAGGGCGTCGAAGAATTCATTAAGTTTCATTGTCATGCAAGGATTTCTAAATGGACAAAACTTAAGTATAATATCTTAAGTGTTTTTAGCGTTGTTTCTAATTAATTTTTTTTTAACTCTACATAATGAAAATAAATATTAAATATTGATAGTATTTATCAAAGTGGATTTGCAACTTTTATTTTATAGGATAAAAACTTTTATCCTATTTTAATTTACATCTCTTATTTT
Organism: Pachyrhizus erosus; assembly: GCA_026544285.1. Taxonomy (NCBI): domain Eukaryota; kingdom Viridiplantae; phylum Streptophyta; class Magnoliopsida; order Fabales; family Fabaceae; genus Pachyrhizus; species Pachyrhizus erosus. Next base: position 11,448 of record JAMLFT010008622.1, on the reverse strand, counting down.
TCATAGCCAATCTCCTCAGCCTTTTATACAGTCCAAAGGATGGGTCGTGTTCGCCATAAGATTAGTATGGGCTTTTATGCAAAAGGACACATAATAATCCGAAATATAAAATTATATTTTATCTTATTTTTAAATGTAAAAGAGTGTCAATTGTCATACCCTGTTAGTGTACAATTTTAATACTTTTAATTAATTAAAAAAATATTTTAAATATAATTTTTAAAATAATTACTATAAACATCAATAATCTATTAATACATGTTAAAATTTATAATTGAACGTTTACACTTTGATTATATTCTAATTAATTTTTTTAAAAAAATAGACTATACATTAATAGTTAAAATAATTTGATACTGTTAAATTATAATAAATTATTATATATAATAAATTTGTTAAAAAAATTCTTAAAAATTATATCAACATTTGTAAAAAAAAATCATACTAAGAGTCTATAGTTATTAAAATTTTAAAAATATTTTCACATGTGTAGCAAACTTAGTTCTATTTTTCTGTGAGGACATGCATTATAGTGTTCGAACAACATAAAACCAACCATCATCCTCCATTTTCGGGTCATATCTTCTCTGTTCCTTTCCTTCAAGCCACTGTCATTGATCGAGTGCATATCTGGATTGTAAGTGAAAAAATATGTTTAAGATAAAAGTAATTTTATTAAAAGATTCAATCTATACTTTTGTTTTTAGTTTATTTTTATTTGTTAGATATACATTGAAATGTTTTTAACTTCAATTCAAACCTTCATTGAGTACATTTCAGAATGTCTTGTGTCGCCACATAGAGCCAATGGTATGTAGCATTGCTTGTGCTAACTGTTCCCTGTCCAAGTCTAGAGCGAGAAACATGCCTGTTCGGGTAGAACAAAGACAAAGTAGTGCAGTAGTGTATGATAACAAAAATTGAATTAGTGCAGAAACATTAGTTTGGACTTTGAAGTTTCTGTGGAGTTGGTTCCTACAAATTTACAGTTTCTATTTTTAGGCCATTTCTTGCCCACGGGTTGCTTGTGATTTTGTCTGTTAGTGAAGCATTTTAATGTTTGGAGTAATCGTTGGGAGTGGCCAAAAATATTGTGTTGGAGTTAGAGCCTGATGGGTCAAAATTTTGTGTTGGAGTTAGAGGTTGGGCTTTTATTCTTTCTCTTTCTTATTGCACAGGGTTTTGCTTTCCTCTCCAATAGTTAGGCTAAAGTATAGGGCACAGTACAAAATGCCAATGTATGCTCCTTTCTATATGTAATATACCAATATATCCTTTTGCTGTAACCAGTTTTGCCAATTTGCATCAGATAATTTGACCTTATGGCATTTAACGAGAGTTTCTTTTAAAATATAAAAAGAATACATAAAAACTAATAACTAAAAACAGATAAAGTTAACTTTGGACTTTGACCAAATGATGGATTCAAACCAAGGACCTTACGGTAACTGTAGCAAGGTTCTTTCTTCTTCTTTTTGAACGAATGCATGTGAAATCTATGAATCATCATAGCTCTTATAAGTTATGAATATGGTGTTTTCTCTTCATTATAGATCCTATACACGTTATAGATATTATGTTCTTGTAATTTATTTTTTTAAAAAAAAAAACCCCATCTTATTGTTTATGCCTAAACTTGTCCGATTGCTTTTCAGGTAGAAGCAACATTAACAAACAAACAAAATTCTGAATTTAAACAAAGAAAGAGACTTAATCTTTTGACCACTAACTAAAAGTAATTAATAACATGTTTGATTTTTGAATTTAATAGACATGTGTGGCTATTGTTAAAGCTTTTACACTATTAATTAATTAAAAAAATATTTTTATAATAATTTTAAAAATAATTATTATTATAAATCATATGATATAATGATTTATAATTGGATGATAGAATAAAAACACTTCCACCATTAATATATATATATTATTTATTCTTGATTTTTTGTGGAAAAAACTTATAATCATTGGTAGAATGAAAAGTTATTAGTTATAACTTTTGTTGGAATTATAATTTTAAGATTGTAAGTGGAAGCTAAAGACGATAAAAGAAAAGTGTGATTAAGCTAGCTACCTTATGTTGAGATTGATTTACTCTCTCTTTGTAAAGATAATGGAATAAGGAAATCTGACTAGGATGGTGGTGGGTTTTCATGTGAAATTGGGCCTCTCTTTTCCCATGAAAAAAATGCTAAAACAGATTAAACAGGGTCTCAGGAAAAGAACTGGACACGTCCTATTCAATCCTAAGCCGGGGACCCCATCATGCTTGTGATTCCTACTGTTCCTATTTATGACTTTTGGATATCAAATACCAACCAGATCCTCTCCTCTTGAGGATGATACAAATCCCACCTCATCCTAGGCTGTACTAACACTAACACTAACACACACTGTTTCTCTCTCCAGATGCTGATCTCACACAATTTCACTCTCACCACTTCAAGCTCAGACCCAGACCAGATGAGACGAGCCATGCCCTATGCTGCTCTGCATTTCTTTATTCCAAACGTTAACAATTACGTTCAAATATGTGTTAACGTGATTTTTCTTAAACGTTTAGATGTTTGATTATATATTAAATAATGTTTTCGTGCACAGTCATTAGGTGTATATAAAATTATAATAATGAAATACCAGCTAACTTGATTGTAGCTAAATATTCACATTTTTTGTCTCATGTTAAATTTAGTGTGTTTGAATGCACGTTCAACGTGTATATATAATAAAATCACATTAAATGTTAAAATAAGTTTCACCATAGACATATTTTTATAATAAAACATTTAAATATGATCTAAAATAAATTTTACAAAAACTCAGCTAAATGCACAAAAGAATAATTAATAATAAGAAAGTCAGTGGCAGTTAAAGTTAATAATGGTAGGAAAAAAAATTGACAGGCTTGGTGGAGAAGCAAAGGGCAAAGACATAAAAGAAGAGAAAAAGAGCTTTATGTTTAGACAAGATGCAGGTGTCTGGGAGTAGCAAGTAATGATGACCTAACAAGGGCTAACAGTGGTGACTGAACCCCACCCTTCTCTAGTCCCAACCAAGTCCACTCCTTACACTCTTGCCCCCACTTTTTCACAGCCTTTGTGTGATTGCGTGCACCCTCTGTTAGTAGACTTATATTATAGCCTATAGCTTATCAAAATACAAACCCTTGTGACTTGTGACATATGACACGAGGCCCAATCCAAATCCCATTTTTCCCTCCCAACCTCCTCTCTGCATATCCCTACTATAAATAGCTTTTAAACGAGGAAGTATTTTTCAAATTGGGGCCATAAAAGGTTCAAAACTTAAATTTTATCTTTTGCTTAGCTTATTTGTTAGCATAGTTTAACAACCCCTACCCTATCCTCTTTACTCTCTACTGGACACAACATCGGTTGCTCTATAAAATTGTTCCCTTTCCAATTCTGCAACCCAACATTAATTTTGTTTCTTCCCTTGTTTGGTTAATCTATTAAGTGTGTATATTTGAATAACAGATGAAAAAATACGTTTAAGATAAAAGTAATTTTATTAAAAAATTTAAGTTTTTATTTGTGCTTTCAGTTTATTCTTATTCATTAAATTTGTATTGAAATACTTGTACAGTATTTTTAACTTTAATTCAAATATGCATTAATTTGGATAATCTTTTTTATAAAATCACCCTGAATAATGTTATTCTTTTATAATAAATTATTTTTACATATTTTTAATTTAAAAATATTGCAAAGGGAGAGTGATATGCATGTGTAATAACTTAAGTATACGAATTTTGCATTTGGTTTTGAAGTTTTAATGCTAACGGTATGGAATATAAGGATCTCTATTATGACTAAGCTAGGTGGAAACTGTTTCAGGCTTTTTCAACTAAGATTCTCTCTTTTGTCGTCTTAAAGTACTTGTCTCTTCTATTGGGATCACCCTGATCGAACTCTTACATGGAGGAGATATAATAAATGCTGGAAGATAAAAACCAGAAAATGTACAAAAAAAATAAATATCACACTATGTCAACTTGAGACTGAAAAATTTTGCATTGGGTAAAATAATGGTTAAATTCTTTTTGACTAATAATAACTAATTATTTTAAGATTTGTGTGATTTCCCTGAAATAATTGCTCACAAGAAAATCCTAAAAAAGAGAAGACGGATATGTTGAAATAACCCGAATGCGATAATTCATGTGCACTCTCGATGATGAATCCCATCTTCGGTTGGGTTAAGCCGTTCCGTCTTGGCCAGTTCATTTTTGTTCTTTATAACCTAAATATTGTAAGAAATAATTCCAATTTTTTCAATAATTTTATAAAAAATAAATAAATAATCATTTTAAAAAAATTAATTGACGTTTTTCAATTTTTTAAAAAAATCACTAATTTGATTCTAGATAAACATCTATAAATTTAATAGGCTTTAACATTATATAGTCTTCAAAAAGTCTTAATAACACAGTTTTACAGTTAAAAAGTTCTCATGAGTTAAAAATCAATTCAAATTGAAACTTATTCTACAAAACGTCAAATACAAGGCTTGTTTATTTAGCCTTTTAAAAAATGTAATATAAATACTGTATAAAAAGTTGTTTATCTTTCAGAGACTTTATATAGAATATATAAGTTATTTTGTTATTAGTTGTGATTATATAAAGTATTTTTATTTTAAAAACTAGCTTATAATTATAACAGTTTTCAAAAACTATTTAAAGTATCTTATTAAAATAATTAAAAATATATTTTAATTTTTTTTTTCAAATGCTTAACGAACATAATAACCAAAATTTAAAGTAATCTTTTGTTACACTTTTAAAGTAATTTTTTAAATAACATAGATTTTTTATGAAAAAAACTGAAATAAAAAAATTATTGATTCAAGTACATGAAACTCGAGTAGTGTTTTTTTTTTTTTGGTATTCTAGTTTGGGATAGTTGAAAAGTAGAAAGGAAAAGAATAAAATATTGCTGCAGGCCCCACGAATTTCACCTTCTCTCAAAGTATTTGAAATGATAAAATACCTGATTTTATTGATATTTTGTTATATTACAAAGATTAAAATATTATTTAAAAGAATATCTGATTTTTTATTTTCTCTTATTCCTATGTTTTTTTCCTTTTCGTTTTGATCTAATGATACCTAGGACCCTCCACTGACCCTTGTGTACATCTCATCATTCTTTACAGAGAAGTTGATGAAGCAAGTCATGAGACAAGGGGGTGATTCCATTCTCAAGGGAGAAAACTCAGTCTTGCTGTGTTGATGAATTAATGAAAGCAAGTCATTGATATTGTTTTTTCCCGTGGTCATATGTATCATTTACATGAAGTAATTTTACTCGAACAAGTACGTAAATTTTTTATAAATAATAAGTTTTTTTTAATATTTATTATAATTGTATGTTTAAATTTATATTTAAAATTATTAATTAAATTAGAGTTTTGAATGAGTTTAGTATTAATTCGATAAAAAATCAATAACTAATTATTTAAAATCTTAATATTTATTTAAAAATTAACAATTTTTTAATAAATACTCTTTATATATTCAGATTTTAAATTGAACTTTACATGACATATGTAAAAAATAAAATTATATATAAATCATATCATATCACATCACATAAAGTTAATCTAATTAAATTGTAATAATTTTGCATTAGTTGAGTTAGTAGTTGATATTATTACATACACGATAAATGATACAAGATGCATGATGTCACATGGAATATTATTTTTGTGGCATGACTGCATCCAAATGATGCAGGCAACAATGTTTGGAAAACCATGGATCCTTGTAGGGAATGATAATGCTCCAATCAAATGACAAACAAGTGGTGACAATGTTAGCATATTGATGGCGAAAAAATAGCCTCAGACAATGGTCGCAAAGCAAGGATTGTCAACTGTCAACAAGGTACGGTGAAGGTCTTCATTGTTCATTCATTGCTTTAGTGTGTAACATACTGGAACAAGTGTAGTCATGATCCATAAGGTAAAATGATTTATAAAACTCAATTATGGTAGGGACAAGAAGACCCCACCAATTTACGACTCATGCATTCCGTCGTTGACGATTCTGCGATACCTTCTACTGTGTTCAATCCTTATGGTGGGAAAAAAATGAACATGGAGCACAGTTCAAAAGAGACACAGAGTTTGAAACATTATTAAAAATACATTATAGTCCTCCTGAATTGTGAGTTTATGACACCCAGAGTACATGTTTTATACAACATTTTGTCAACATATCAAGTGTTTTTCAGCTACTCTTTCATTCAAACTACGTATATTTTATAAACTTTTCAAACAGACTCTTTATTTTTAACTTATGGAATATAGTTAAGATGTATATTTAAAATAAGTTAATCTATAAATCTTATATTTAAATTGTTCTACAATAAGCAATTAATTACAGAGGTTAGCAAATGGGGACGTAAACTCGATCGAGGAAAGAATTCTCTCTGGTTTTTGTACAAATAACATAACCAGAATATAATTATCTAGAAGATAAAATGATAAAAGGACGATAATATCAACAATGAATAAACATTTAGTTTGGATTAATTAAAAATTAATGAAAAATGTGGAAGGAGCATTATAGTATTTGGAATGATAAAAATATTTATATTTTATTACATTATAAAATATTTCAAACATAATAAAAATAAATGAGTGATTAATCACCTTTTTTTTCTTCTTAAAAATGTATTTTAAAAATTGAAAAAAAAAATCAAAATCAAAGACATAAACAATTTCAACCTATTCTGAAATTTTATTTCAAGTTTAATCGCACTTTTAATTTCTTATTAGATATAACAATGATTTTAGTCTTCTAACTTACAATTATATCAATTGAATCTTTTAATTATTACAATTTTAAAATTTTATTTTTTTCATTTTAATAGAATAATATTATGCTTATTAATATATATAAAATAATATCTATATCTAAAAAAATTAAAATTATATAATTACAATAATTAAATAACCTAATTAATGAATTTTAATTTTTGAAAGAATCACACAAGTACAACACGTGTAAAATTAAAAGTGTAATTATGCACTTATTTTATATGTTGTAGTTTAATTTTAAGACATTTAATTTGTATGCATTTAATTATTAAAAGGAGTATTTATTGTGCTATAATTTTGATTTTCAATACATCTAAAATTATAATTTTATTTACACTCAAATGTTTTTTATAAAAAGAAATTATAGTTTTTATTTTCTTATAATATATTTAAGGAGAAGTTTATGAAAATACTTTTTAAAAATAAATAAATGTATGGTAATGATTAATAAATTACATATAGACATGTAAAAATATTATTTATCTATGACATGGCATTTGTACATTTTTATAACAACAAAAAATAAGACTTAATCTAAACATTCAATCATTTGTTTTGATTATTACTAATAAAATTTTACGGGAGAATATGGACATTCATAATTATTGTCGAGAAAAAAATGCCTACACCAAAAGCCAAGGTCAACATCAATTAAAAACACAGTTTCATTTTTTACTATTATATATTCAATATCAAATTTTATTATATATAATAATCTTAAATAAGTCACGGTCAACTTTCTTTATATGTTTATATTTTAAAATGCTTTTTCAAAATAAAAACATTAAGCCTCTTTAATTAAAGAAACAATTTTTCTTAAAAAAAAAGTTAGCTTGGCAATCCTCAACGCTTGCAAACTAATTTTACAATCATAGTTTCTGTTCATCAATAAAGTTATAAGTCTACAAACTGTAAACATGGACAAGAAAATAGTATTAAAAAAATTAACTAGTTTAAACGAGATGCCAAAGTGAATTGATCTGGATTTAGATCTTCTGAAGTTAAAAATGTGACTTAAGAAACCCTAATCTTTCAAAAGATTTATTTTTTCTTTAAATTGAAGCATGAAAATTCTTTTAAAATTTTAATCACCTTGTATAGTTAAATTTTTAACTGGGGTTAAATTTGGTGTGACAACTGAGGCACCATAGGGATACCAAAAATTCCCCCTATTTGCCATCACTTATCCGAATCGCTCCAGTTTTGATTGATAATGTCGGTTTTGACTGGGTAAGGTCACGGCTACGCCTATGAATATTATCTGATATTTTAATATATATAATTATCTGTATTTGTATCTGTTATTAAAAAAATTAGTTATTATATTTTTTTATTTAACTTTTTATGAGATTTCATATTTAAATTATCTTAAAGTAAATTAAATTTTTTACAAAAAAAAATGTTGCTTAATTAATGAGTGTGTCCAGAAAAAAAAAATGTATTGTATTTATCCAAATAAAACTTATCAAGGAAAATTGAAAGTGCAATTAAGGAAGTTATACCTCTAGAGCTTGGCAATACCGATTGAAGTTATTTAGTTTAAAACTTGTAAAAGCAAAAATAATCCTTTAGAGATGCAATAATACTTTTTCGATAAATAATGAATTTAGAAGTAATTTTGAGAGGCTCAAGAAAAATATTATTAAAGTAGGAGAAGAATATAAAAATTATTAAATAGAATAAAATATATTTTTTATTTATATATTTTTATTAATGAATTTTTCTAGTTTTTAATTTTTTATATCAAATATTTTAGTTATTAAATTTTATAAAAAACGTGTTTTTGTTTTCTGAATTTTATACAAAATGTATATTTTAATTTTTTATTTTATAGATTGTTTGAAAATAAAAAAAATTAAAAATATATATTTTGTAAAGTTTAAAAATTAAAATATTTAATGTAAAAATTTAAAAACTTAAAACAAAAATCTATCAAAATATAAGAAATAAAAATATACTTTACTCTTATTGAATAAGTTATTGAATTATTTAATTTTGTAGTTAGATCCTTATCATGGCAGAGACATATTAAAAAATATATAAGTTTAGACACTAAGCTAAAAAAATAATACAGGAACTTGATGCAAAATTGCTAAATAATTCAAATTCTTGTAAATTAATTTAATCTAATAAAATGTAAGACAAAACTAGTTTAAATAATATTTGAACAAATTATATTATTTTGATTCTTTAATTACACATAATATTAATTTATTATTTTTATATTAATCTCCCTTAGGTTGCATTTAGCTGTGATGAAAGAAAGAAAAAAAATAAAATGAAATGAAAAAAGGAAGAGAAGTATAATATATATGAAAATCGTCTAGTTAGGGTCAAATAGAATGAAAAAAAATGTTTAAAATTTGTTTTTAGGTAAAAAATGATATTGAATAAAATTATATTATTTTTATTTTTTAGGTAAAAAAATGATGTTGAATAAAATTATATTATTATTAGTATTTATTTTTAATTTTTATTATTAGTATTTATTATCATTATTTTATTATTATTAATTATTTTTAACGATTATTTTTATTACTAATTCATTATTTATTTTTATTATTACTAATATTTTTTATTTATTATTTATTATTAATATTTATTGTTATTATTTTTTTTTAATTTATTATTAATATTATTATTTCTACTTAAATAATTAAATTTTTATTATTAAAAATCATAAAAAAACACATTTTAAAATCTAAAAAGGCAGATATTTACACTTATCAATACAATTTTTTTTTAACCATTGCCTTGAAAACATTAGTTAACATTCATCATACACTTACCATCATCAACATTGTAATTATAAAAGTTATTTTTTTTTAATTACATATTGTGTTATTTATTTATTTTTATCTTATTTAAGATAAAATTTAAAAGAGTGAGAGTCATTATTTTTAAAAAAATCATTCTCTTCCCCTCAAGCAAAACATATTAACTTTCATTTTGTTTTACACACTTTTTTTTTTATACCTCTTCCATTTTATCAAATAAGTTGTCAATGCTTAAAAATATGACATTGACTTTCTTATATACTATCTCAATTCTTTTATTATTTAAAAAGTATTACTGTAACTTTTTTTTAGAAGGAAGTTTGTAGCAAACTTCAAATAATAAAAGATGTTGCATGTAATTTGAAAAACCTCTTAAAATGTCAATGTAATTTTTTATAATATTTTTATGGCCTAAAAATAAAATTATTTTATGAAAATAAATTATTTTTTATGTTGATATTTTAAAAAACTAATTATTTAATAAATTTTTATTTTTAAATAATTTTTTATTTTAATTCATGCTAATCATAAAATGTTGACAATTTAATATTATCAAAGATTTTATAAAACAGTTATATATATTTTTTTGTCAATCAATATTTTTAAATATTTTATTAAATAATTTGATGTTATTAACTTTTTAATAAGATAAAAATTTAAAAATATATTTTAAATAAAAATGTATATATAATTATCTTTTTTGAATGATTTGATATTATAATAAATTAATAGATTGTGAAAATTATTATAATATTATTATTTAATAATACAAATTATTTTTAAAAAATAAAATAAAAAAAATAAAAATGTATAAATATAAATTAAATTAATATTTAAATATAATTTTATAACGTAAAAATAGGGGGAAATGTTTAAAAAAGAAGCAGTAAATGATATTTGAATATCACGAGAAATAAGAGAGTACATTGAGATGTGACAAAGGGTACAGAGTATGAACTCGGCATGTCAAGTCGCTGTTCTTCTTTTATTGTTTTCCCTCAGTATTTAACGTTAAATCACATCATTTCAGAATTCAGAGCAACCCGTAATTCTCTCTCCTCCTTCGCCTTTTTTTCTCCTTCTGACTTTTTCACTTCTCTCTCTCACTGCATTTTCCTTTTTCTATTGGTGCTTTCTACTGTTTTCTTGGCATTTGGCATTTGGCTACCACTTCGTTTTTTGTTATTTTCAAAATATTCATCCTGTTTTTTTTTTTACTTTAATTTTTATATATATTAACTATCAATATAAACACTTTTATTTTATCAATTACTCAAAAAGTTAACAACATATTTTTCCAAACTCCAGTACATCTCAAACAAGCCACAAAATAAATAAAGACAATTTGTTATTTTGATCATTTGCAAGCATGTCAGGATTTTGGGTTTTCAAAATTTAGTTTGAAGAATAAATTTAATTTTTTGATACATGTAATTATTTTTAAAAATATGTTTCCATATTTATATTTTGTAAGCAACCAAGTTTTCGTAAAATCAAATTCAAAGTTTTTTTTAAAACTTTAATTTATAAAATGAAAATTACTTCAAAATTAAATTCATGTTTAAAAAATTATTCAACAATCTCCAAAATTATATTTGAGACAAAAACAGCAAAAAAAATTGCTTTCAACAACATAAATTAATGATTATTCAAATAAACAGTAAATTTATTAACTTTAATTTAAATATGTACCTATTAACATTTAAACATATATATTTATTATAAAATTTAACAAAATTATCTTATATAATAATTTATAATTAAAAAATAATATAATTTATTTTATATTTTCGATACAGATATAATTTATACTAATAAATTTATT
>JAMLFT010008621.1:0-13516 GCA_026544285.1 Pachyrhizus erosus | reverse complement strand
ATAAATTTTTTGTTACTTTTAGATAAGTGACATTTTTTAGTGTATTTTTTTAGTCTTTATTCTTAATTATTAATTCTACTTAGGTTAGTGCTAACATAGTTAACAAAATAAAGAATATTAATTGAGATAATTAAGGTGATTAAAAATCTTTTAAATTAAGATAGTTAACTTATTTTTAGGTGCATAATTAAATCAACTAATGTATTTATTATTTTAAATAAGTAAGATAATTAAAATGCTAAAGTACTACTTTTAAAAAATAAATTAATGAAACAATTAAATTTAACATGTACATTAATAAGTTAAAATAAAAATATTTTAAGAAAAAAATACTTAAAACATATTTTTTCATAAATTATGCATAACTAATTTTTATTATGCAAAACATGTTTTTTTTATCAAACATAATCTCGGAAATGATGGATAAATTTTATAAGCAATATTTTTTGGTGTTAATAAATCCCTTTTTCTTAATAGAAAATAATAAATATTAGTTCTCAAATCACTAAATTAAAATTATAATAATACATGGTGGTGCAACAGAAGTTATTACAAAATTATAATAATTATAGTTGTCATTTATTAAAAACAATTTGAAGAGACAAATCATGTACTTTTGTGAACTAAATATGTAATTTGGAGAGACAAATTATCTGAAGTATAGCTCAAATCTCCTAATTTTCTTAATTAAGATGGTGTGAACTAGACATATATTTGAAAAACGATTAATTTTTTTGTACAGGTAACAAAAAAAAAGATACATAGAATATGAGATAAAAAAAACTAGAAATACATTATAGGTTGAAATAACCATAGCTAATGCTCAACACAATTCTTTTTTAGTAGAGTTAGGCTATTAATCAGAGGCACACAAGCTGTAGAATACTTTATATCATGAGTATAAAATGATTGTCATGAGAACAAAAACACTATCGCAGGAGCCGCTGACTATGCTCGGTGTACTGCAATAATAAGTTAGAACAACAGAAGTTAGCCCAACATAAGTTAATTATTATAATGATAAATGCTGCAAATATTCAGGTTTATTTATTATTTAACAGAACTTTATAGCTGCATGATTTCTGGCATCAATTGCACAAGGAAAAAGTAAACCACAAGCAATTGTAAGGTTCGTTAAAAAAACGTGCAAAATACGAGCCATGTTCTTGGTGGAACAATAACTCACAAGAAGTCATCATCACACAAAGCCGGGACCCAGAAGGATTTTCATCACAAAACAAACGTAGAACATAGTACCGAATTGTGAAGAAAATAGCACCTTTTCCCCCCACTTAATATATGCTGCATTATGGGAACGCATAAATTTATTAGTATACATGGCTCAAGCCTCAAACATAATGTCTCAAAGATGATTGAAAGAGTCAAAGAGTTATAAAAACTTCCAAAAACATTGCACCCAGACATGCAATGCGATGCACATGTGATTTTAAATTACGATTGAACCAGTCCACAATACAAAGGCAAAGACATTATTTAGACGGTGACAAACCCTTCTTTTTAATTTTCTCCCCAATTAAAAAAAAAAAAAAACTTGAGAACATGAGTTTTATCGAGAAGCTTCACAGTGATTAGTGATATGATATCGCAATTGGAAGAACTGCAAAATTATAAGAAAAAACAATCAAGTTAAAACCTGTCCTGTTTGAACTAGCTCTCAAAATCAAAGTCTTTATGTCATGATTGAATCCCAAATATAAAGGACTTAACAAATAATGCACTTATAAATGTGAGTTTCCCAACGTTATATAAAATGTTCTTTTAGTTTCAATTCCAAACTTATTGTTCTTAAAGATTAATGTAGATAAATTAAGAAGTATTTAACTAATGTAAAACTATTGTGCTTCGAATCACCGGATGGTCAATTAGCCTACACCAAGTTCAACAGGAAATAAAGAGGAAATTCAACATATATAAAGTAGATAAACTTTTGAAGTAATTGATAATTGTTTTATATTCTTAAAATTTGTAATAATTTAAGAATAACTATTTAATATTTTTCATGTCTTTGAGTTCTATTTATGCTATTTTAGTGGAATTTTTACTTAAAATTTGGTTTAATTAAGATTTTCTAGTTTATATTCATTTATGCTTGATATTTAAGTTATTTTTGTGATATTTATGAATTCAATTGAAGTTTGAAGCAAATAATGGAGATGTCTTTATTGGTTGAAGTTAAATGTAGCTGGATATACTTTTATGTAATTTCTACTTTTGTTTCTATTCAATAAAAAATTATTGTTATTATTTTTTGTATAAGCATAATGCTTGTGTTTGGTTTGATTAACCAATTATTTGATTTTATAATTCCCATTATAATTAAGAAATTTTTTTGAATTACAAATTGAAATAAACAACTAAAGATGATTAGTCATTGTTAACCTTTTTTTTAATGCAAGTTATTTGATTGTACTAATAAAAAAGATTGATAGTATAATTAAGAGACTTAATTTCTTTATTTAAGGGATTAAGATTGTAATAAATTTGTAGGTTAATGATGATATAAAATTAATTGAATAAAAATGAGTAGTAATTTTATGTTGAAAAGTCTAATAAAATTAAATCCTAATAATTTATTTCAATTGATTTAGATCACTTTTTTGTGCACATCAAGTGTTTGCTAAATTTTCAAAATCAATTTTCTTACTCTATTCTTTTAGTTTTTTTTACAACTATCTTTTAATTTGTTACTAAATATTTTAATATTTATAGTCTATAGATTATATTTTTAATCATCCAATTATCTACAAGTTCATGTGGACAGAATAATTAAAAATATTTTGATAAAAACATAATTAATATAAAAAAAGTTAAAAGAAATCTTATAAAAAAACAATAAAATTTTAAAATAATGTCTTATATTTACAAATAGATAGAATAATTTTTTTTTTTTTTACTTTCATTATCGTTAACAATCATTAATGAGACACTTGCTTAACTGTTATATCGCTAAAAATACTTTGGATACAAAGAATCTTCCTGTGAAAACCACATCAGCCCTTCTAGTGAGGGGGTCATGATCCTTGGGGTACAAAATTGATGTATTGTGATTCTGGCGAAGGGGCCAATCCCATGCTGATATGGTATTTTGCATAATTAGCATAGAAACAACATGCAATCCTAATTTGGATGTCACTGTACTGTTTTTTGGAGATTGCTGTACATGTAAGGGTGCGGTATCCCTGATACCCCTTTTTTAATATATTAATAAATCTTTTTTCTGATAAAAAAAAAATAAAATCAGCCATTCTCCACAAACGACGATTTTATGAGAAATTGAAAGTACACCATGCGAGGACACAACAAATTCTCAAGGATAATAACAATCAATAGAAAAGTAAAAAAAAAAATAAAAATCAACCAACTTTTGAATCAGAAAACAGAACCAAATACATTTTAATTAAGCAAAACAACTTCCTATGTCCAAATTATAATTCCTTTTCCATTTTTTAACGAAGAATCTGCAAAAATATATATATATATAAAAACGAACAATATGCATCGTCTAGACTCTAGACCCATTACGCAAGTCCATTGGATATAAACATTTGTATAAGTCTACTAAAAATTTATTCAACAAACAGACACAAATTCAAATAGAATTTGTTCAGGGGAATGCATGTGGCAGTTGCTAGTTACCTAAGAAACAAATAAAAAAAAAAAAATCAATGAAATCAAAATCGAAATAAAAATCAAGACAATCGAACTTCCAATGACCAAAACTAAATCAACAAACACTAAAATGGTTAGAGAAGACATGTAGAGATGAAGGAGCTCGAGAGAGATAGATGATCTTAGTAGGTTTAGGGGAGACAGAGAGAAATTAACAAGAGAGCGAACGACCTATACTTGAAGCTGAAAGAGACATACATGTGAGACGAAACGAGAAAGCCAATCGAGTGAGTTTGAGAATTCTAAAATTCTGCCTTTGATAAAATTCAGAATTCTTGGTTTGTAGATATATAAAATTTCTTACAAAATTCTCAAATTTTAGATTCCTTTTAATAAAAATATCCAGACAAAAAAAGTTTAGCATAAACAATTTTAAATCCCCTGAAAAAATTTACTTTTCCCTCTTTAAATACCTTAACAAAACAGACTCGTTCATCCACAACCATTTCATTGTCAATTTTAACAGTTAAACAGTCTTTAAAATTAGTTGCTACATTGTTTTCTCCTTCCCGGTGCATTGCGATACCATGCAAGCATAAACTTGATTTATTACGACACTTATATTACCTTAAATTAATTTGACTCCCAAAATGGGTGGAAAAAAAATATACACGACCAATGACGAAGAAAAGGTCAACTAATTATCAAATGTCAAAACTGTAAACCACCACATTTGACCATAAATTTGTTTTGAAATCAAGAAATACGTAACCACTTATAAATTTTTCATGGACCCTTGCTTACTTGCTTTAAAAACAAGCTCACTTTATAGTTTATAGGCAGCCATAACTAAATATATTTGTTGCCGCATCTGCCGTTCAAAACTATACTAACAGGGTCTCTTTAATACCAAAATGACATAAAACATAAAGACAGCGACCAAGTTCTTAGCAAAATGCAGAGTATGAGCTACAACAATGAATAATTTGCTGCCAGGGTGAACTAAAAGATATGTATAAACAATAAACAGTACACAAGAAGCTAAGAAAATATAGTTTATAAACTTCATAGCCTTTTTACGAATTATAATTCTATCATGTTCCTCGATATTTCCAGACTGTCTTCTCATTTCTTCATTAAAAGAACCACTGTGTGAGCTGCTATACTTCTATTTTCTCCAAGGCTGTCTACCTTTTCATGAGTTTTTGCTTTGATATTTACTACAGAAGAGTCCACTCCAAGCAGTGCAGATAAGTTGGCCTTGATAGCATCCTTGTGTGGGCTTAGTTTTGGCCTCTGAAGTATCAACGTAGCATCTAAATTTCCGATTTCATAACCAGCCTCATGCATAAGTCTCACCTGTAAAATACCACAACACAGATTAGAAGATGCAGATAAAATATCCGGCAGTTGTACATACTTATCTTCAACTATATTCATAGGGAAAAAACTTCTAATTACCAAATATGATTTCCTTCGTACAGCCATCATATACAGCAAATGCAAATCAAACCAAATGGCATGCAGTTATCAAATTGTGAATCATAAATCAAATTGAATCATAAGATTCAGAGATCTAATGAAAAATAACTTAAAGCAAATATATCATATAACGAATGTATAATGCTCAATGTAACAATTTCTACTAGAAATTGACAAAAAAAGCTGAACTATAAACCTCAAAAAACAAAACCATAAGCCAGATAGAACGCATATCATAAGAAAGTAATGATGTGAAATTTCAGAAAGAAAATGAAGTGGAATAATAATAGGGTGTGATCAAAATTGTTCCTTCATTTCCTTTTTATTTAACAATTCAAGTTAATCTAACTTTTAAGATTTTCAATTTCTTTAATGAGAATTGGTGAAAGAAAGATAAAAATGAAAAATAATGAATAATTGAATCAGGTAATTTATATTGAAGATACAAAATTGAACCAATTCATCGATGTATTCTGCGATTCAAAGTCATATGCGATTGATCACATGACATGAATCATATTGAATCTGTGTTGTTCGAATCACAAATCATAAGATTCTAAAAACTATGCATGTAAAAACAAATGGGTAAATGCAGAGTAAGAGATCAGTAACATCAAAAATTAAAAAATATTGGCCAGGCACTACACATCATTTTCACTTTGTTTCTTCTCAAATAATAGTATGGTAAATGGAAAAAACCAAATCCTTCAAATTATAAAACAAGGTGACATTTTTTATCAATGAAAACAAAAAAAAGGTCCAAATTCCTTCTTTCTGACTTAAATTCCCGCGAGCTTAAGGATTTGGATCACCTCAAATTCAAACTAGCAACTGATCTCTTTGAATTAACCAAATAAAAGTCCGGCACTCTCTGGCTATCAAATGATGGATGGAATCGAATGAAATAGAGTGGTCAGTGTCAGTGGCATAGAATGGAAGGGAATAAAATTACCATAACATGATTTGAATATTTAAGACGTGGATGTAATGATAAGAAAATTAGTGAACATGTTGGTCCCGTACATTGAGGGAGAAAGAGAAGTAGAGGTATTTGATAGAATTGAATGGAATACATGGGGGTTTCATTCCATGTTGTTTTGAACAATCTAAACAATAACAAGTACCGTCATTCAATAATGCTTCCTTTCATCCCTTTGCACCATATTTAATCTTGAGTAACCACTCAAGTCCTACTAACTCAGCATACTAACTTAAAAGGTATACGCAGTGTCCACGAATTATTCATTGGGATGGAATTAAAACTTGAGAATATAACGGAAACACAAATGCTCCAAACTAGTATGAGATATGGATAGAGAAAATAAAGTATTGGAGAATATTACTCACAGCTTCTTGGATGAAGACAGAAGAGGCACAACCCTTCCATTTAGGGTCGGAATCAGGAAATATTTGGCCTATGTCAGGAAGACCTAGCGCCCCTAAAATAGCATCGACGACGCAGTGAAGCAGAACGTCCCCATCGGAGTGAGCCTCGCAACCTCTGTCGTGGGGTATGTTAATTCCACCGATGATTAGGGGGTAACTGGGTTCCAATCGGTGGAGGTCAAAACCGTGGCCGACCCGAAAGGGAAGAGTCTTGGAGGGAGTGCCGGAGACTGGGGATTTGTCGATTTGGATGGAGGGGGTTGGAGTTGAAGCCGCTGAGACTGAAATGGGTCTCAGACGAAGGCTGTGATGTTTTAACGGAAAAGAGGCAAATAATTGAGGGGATTTAGAGGTTGTTGGGAATGGCAAGAGGATGGAAGATGCAGTAAAGGAAGATGCTGCCATAGCCGTTGATGTTGAGGAGGCTCTGCTCTGAACTAGACACGACACGAGTTTGTGTGAACGGCTTTTGATGGCAGTAAGTATATCAGTATTTTATATTCTGTAAGACCACTGACTGGCAGTCTGCAGTGGCGGCTGAGTTCCACAAATTAGACCACCTACAAAACAAATGAAAGAAAAATTATAAGGATGATCGAACTCATGGAAGAGAGTTTTGTCTTTTTTAATAATTTTTTTTTATTATATGTATGATTAAGAAATTGAACTTCTCATGTTTAAAAAATCTAATTATTTATCAGACTATGTAATAAAAAACAATGATAAAATGATTTATGTAAAGATTATCTTAATTCAATATTGAATATTTGCCTGACTAATTCATCTTTATTTTAGTTGATATTCTGCTTCTCTATATTTTATTCTTGGTCCTCCTTTGATTTTTTTTTTAAAAAAATTATCTAATAACAAATTAGTTGGACGACATCATGTAAATTATAAAGAATAATATTAAATATCCATCATATATTTGAATGGAAGAGGTAAAAAGAAGAAAGATAAAAAATGAAATAAGAATAAGATGAAAAAAAAAGTAAAATGCAGAGTATTTTTTAATTATAAAATATTCGTTAAAATATATTATCAGCCAAACAATATATATATATGAAAATATTTTCCAAAACTGAAGTTTTCATCAAGTTAATTTTGATATTAAAATGCATTCACGGCTATCAAAATGCATAGGTAAAATATAAATGCTTTTCATTTAAGGTTTACTTAATTTGGTTTATTTTTTTTATATTTTCTAAATGTATATTTTTTTAAAGACAATCTTACGAGACAACGTCAAACATTAAATATAAACACTTTTTTTTCATAAAGATTTAAATTTTAATTTGTTACATTGTAGAAAAATAACTCCTTTTACCATACTTAATTATCATTAATTAATTTAGTTTAAAAAAGATAAAAATATTCATTAACTTTTGAGAAAAAAATTCCTAAATTATCACTTTCTGAACATCCATTGTAATTTTTTTCATTTAATGTGTGCTTAATTTAGTTTGTTTTATAAAGGATAAAACTTATTTGTTAAATTTTCAAAAAATTTAGAAAAATAATTATTTTTACTAAATAATCACTTTTTAAACATGCACTGAATAAATTTCTCTTTTATTTTTGAAAATTGAAATTGCACAGAAATACTCTATATGTTTTTAATAAAAGAATTTAAATATTTGGAAGCTTAAATAAACAAGGAAATTTCTGAGAAAAACATGTTCCCTGTTTCTATGCATCTTATTTTTGGTAAATCTTCATACATGTTGGTTATGCAAATAAGTCTCCCTATTTGTTTTAGCTTTGTATTTTGTGGTTTTAGACATATACCAAACATGAACTATACATAATCGGACTGTACAATTTTTTTAGCTATGTACTTCCCCAAATAATCATATCCATGAAAATATAGGGCCTCGATTTCAGCTCTCCTTCCGCTCTGAACCATTAAGGCCACTTCTTCCTTGTAATTATCCTGCTAAATAGCATTTTGTTAATGGAAAACACGCTTTGGTTGAAGAGAATGTTCTTCTGTAGCCTTAGGGATTAAGGATGATGCATGGTGCACATTACTTTTCACATAATAATTCTTATACAGATTGGTTCTTCTGCATGGCCTATATGCATGTACAATTATTGTGCACAAAAATTTCTTGCATAGGCATCTAAGAATGCAGGAATCATTCAGGATCTACCAAAAGGTATGAATCACGGTAGGTATGTAAGCAAAAATGTGACGAGCATAAATCACAAAATAGGACTCCAGGATATGTAAATTCAGAAGTTCTGGATAGTTTACCTGTAAGATTCCCGAGGACATCAAGCTTTGAGCAATTTGCAGATCCTTTGGCTTCAATGGAACGAAAGATTGGTCAGGCAGCAAGGATAAATCATGCCCCCGCAGTCCTAACCACTTGACGTTGCAAGCTAGATAATGCATATGAAAACATTTCTCAAGTTTGTTTCCAACACATTACAGCTAGTATACTTTGTGTTGTTTAATGAGAATATAAAATTACCATATCTGTATGCCTCTAGGCCCATTCCTACGCTTCCAAATTTGAAGGTGCATAGAATAGCTAATCCAGCTGGATTCCTTTATGAGTTTAAATGTGGGCAAGGAGAGACAAACAAAAACAAAAGTCTTTTTCAAACATTACAGCGGAAAGTTATTTTTCAGAACAAAGGCAAGCAATCATACCAATCCACCAAAGCTAGAATTGGCAAGTCTGGAAAAGCTCGGCTGATTCGATAAAGAAGAAATCTGCTTTTGAACTTCGAATTTTTAGATACTCAAGTACTCATATCAGTGGATTAAGACTAGCCATATTTCACATGGTGGTGTCAAGTATGAATAAAAAAAATTTGTAAGCATCCCCGTGAGAGCTATAAGTTATTAATTATCTATCCTGTAAACCGGTGTTCAGAGTACCTTGTGCCGATATCTGGGTAACCTTTAGCCGTGATAAGGATGCTTGGAATTTGATGAAAAAATCGATCCTCAGTAAGCCGCTGAAATATTGCATGCTAAAGAAAACCAATTGTAATTGTATCAAAACGTATTTTTCTTCCTTGGGAAAAAGTATGGAACTTTTCAACGTAGCATGATGTAATTGTTCAATGAAATTACTAATTAGGAATTTAAATAAACATAACCACCTCTAACAAGCTCACCTTTTCCACAATTATAACGTATCGAGCATCTGCACTTAGAACCAAATTCTCTAACAAATTCAGGTCACCAGAAATTGCAAATCCAGAAGAACCGCATAAAGAGCAATCAACAATCTCTTTGCCCGGTTCCTACATAATAAAAATCAGAAGTGAGACAGAACACCTCATATAAAATACCATGAGTATCTCCCTGAACTGCATGGAATTGCAATATACTGGAATGAAGTGTTCATAAGATACCTGCAAAATCAGACGGCCAGTTATGAGTCCTCGACTAGATGCCATGATTCCAAGACTGTATCGGCTGCACCGAAGCAATGCTACAAGATCTGTTTGGTACAGATTAAAATTCCCATTCGACATACCAAGAAATTCAACTCGAAGCAAACAACACAGTAGTAATAATAACCATGGAGAGGAGTGATAGTCACACTTTTTTTTTGGTTAAAATTTATTAAAAAGTTATAAAATTATAAGTGACGTTCAGTAAATAAAAATGAGACCACATAATTTTTTCATTTTTAATAAATTTCTGTCAGTGTATTACGGAATGTGTTCTTAGCATTTCTCAACCTTGGATTGTCCTGTTGACATGCATTTGAGAAGGGAACAGGTGCGGCGAATCACACAGCAGCTTGTAGAAGAGCTCCCTCTGGGTGACACGCTTTTGTTGAAGCAATATCTGATAGCACATCTCCATCACCTTCCACACTAAAAGCCAGAAATTAAATTTAAAACTCATAAACGAAAAATTTATTGGAAAGAAAAATGAAACACTGCATTTGTAGTCTCTACCCCTAACAAAGGACTTTGCTGCATTAGGTCTCATCAGAGACCTTGTCGATACGGAATTGGAGAGAAAAACACAAGATAGTTCAGTCAACAGGCCATGATTCACTCGACTGTTGCTATATTTTCTCTGAATCTGTTCGTTTATTAGGATTATTAAGCTAAAATTAGAAATACATTCATATTTACTTTCTACTAACAAAACAAGCAAAGAATAAGATAACAC
Source organism: Pachyrhizus erosus (assembly GCA_026544285.1). Taxonomy (NCBI): domain Eukaryota; kingdom Viridiplantae; phylum Streptophyta; class Magnoliopsida; order Fabales; family Fabaceae; genus Pachyrhizus; species Pachyrhizus erosus. The sequence continues at coordinate 2,871 of JAMLFT010008621.1, read as the reverse complement.
AGTGACTAGAACAAGCCAAACCAGTGATTAGAAGTTATGCAGCTGAAACAGGGTGATTATTATAGCTTATGATTAAAATGAAAATCGTACCAAAGGCAAATCTGAGATGGCAGGATTGGATGCATTTAAAATTTTGAGAAAATTGAGGATAGAGACTTCAATTCTGGCTAGGACCTGCACGCATCAAAACGATCAAAAGAAACAGAAAGAGGATGTGTGATGAAAGAGTATTAATTATTACCTGAGCAGGAGGGACGATATCAGCATAACAAAGTTCTTGATCGGAGAAGAATTTTAGAGTCGAATTCCGAAGATCTTCCATCGGAGAGTCAAGTCTCTAGAATTCGCGGTAACTGTATAATTGGCGCGCAATGCCTGAATAAGAGGGTTTGTGCCTAACATAAATGATCAGGAATATAAAAAAAAATAAAAATACACGTAACAATAAAAAAAAATTAATTATCACATAAAATATTTTTCAAAAATTATTTTTAAAAAAATAAAATAAAATCAAAAATACCTTATTTTATATAAATAAAAATTTATTTAAGTTAAAAGTAAAAATAAAATGGAAGAAGTGAGAGCATGATAACTAATTTTCTTTCTTGTCGGCGAGCATAGGATGCTCCAGCCAATTGTTGTGTTGTATCGACTAACGGCAAGATTGATTCCATTGTCTTATCCGTGCTCACGCACGATACATGTGTCTAATTCCAGACAAAGGGATATCTGGCACCAAATTGTTGGAAAATAACAAAAACTTTCCATACTTTCACTTCTGCTAACCCATTTGACTGGTATAGTTAGTCAAATGATCAAATGCATTGAAATGTTATTGTTTGTTTGAACTTTGAAGCAAAGAACTCGTATTCAAAGGCTCAAAGCATAAAGTAGAAAAGCTTAATCATCCCTTTTACATATATCAACGATTATAAATAGCCAAACCTTGCTTGACATTTCTCCAAAACGCTCCTTGCGAGGCTTCAATTTGTAATCCTCGTAATTTCTTCTTTTGACTAATTGATCTCTATCTCTATATCTACGTCTTCCCATATAGATCCGATTTGCGATTGAATGAACTTGCACGCGTGATGGATTGGGATTTGCAAGCTATCGTGGGATGCTCCAATGCCCCAGCTACCATCATGGACAACCCGCATCTCATTTTTTCTCAACATGTCTGTTCTGAACAAGATTACCCACTTTGCAATTTTCAGGAATTCTCAGAAACCACAACAGTTGTTGATGAATTAGAAGAACTTTACAAACCTTTCTACCCCATCGTTTCAAATTCCTCAGCTATCGCCGATGATAAAACTGAACAAGTCAAAGTAGCTGTACAAGATTTGCATAATACCTCAGCATCTAAATGCAAAAACAGGTCGGTTAATTATTCACCCAACTAAATTTAAAAATTGATACTATTTTACTTTACATTGAAGTCAACATACTATATAATATTACTGTTAATTTCTCAGCAAAGAGAAGAAGAAAAATAAGAAGGTAGTGAAGCATGTGACAGCATCAAATGGTGTTTCGGACGCATGGGCGTGGCGTAAATATGGGCAGAAACCAATAAAGGGATCATCCTATCCTCGTAGCTACTATAGATGCAGCAGTTCCAAAGGATGTTTGGCTAGGAAACACGTGGAACGTAGCCATTTGGATCCTGGAGTTTTCATAGTTACCTACACTGCAGAACACAGCGATCCTCACAGTCACCCAACTCGCAAAAACTCACAACCAAGGAAGAACAGTTCCATAATTGCACCTCCAATAACTCATGATGATCATCAGACTTTAACACCTGTGATGATGGAGGCCATCGAAGATGAGCATGTGCCGAGCGTTGAACTTGAGCAAAGTAAGGAGCTTAAGAAAGAGGAAGATTTTGTACAGGGTGATAATTGGTCTCCAAGAATCCAAGTTGAGGAAATAAAAGAAGTTGCATGAGATGACCGTGGCTTCGTGGATATACAGTACTTGGTTCGTCTTAAGCAATCTAACATGGTCACATGTCTTAAATTTAGACCTGCTATTTTTCTTTTCTATATATGGTAGTGGCACAGACTATGGAGATCCTCTGATTCCTCCCCAATCTCTCAACTCAGAAGTTTGGTTTCTTTTGTTTTGTCGGTAGTAAATCGTTCATTCTTCGCTCCCTGCAAGACTAGAAATAAATAAAATCAAACGGAGCCAAGCATACACTATCACTGAAAGTGAATAATCCTCTATCACTGAAACGAACGGTTAAATTGATTAACTATTTGGCCTTTTATCAATTGTAATTAACATACTAACACACACTACTAGTAATCTTTGTTATTCTACCAAAAAATAATTATCAACTTCACTTGTAAATTAAAATTTTAGCTTAACTCAATGTTGTTGTTAATTTATATATCTTTAATTTCATTATATTATTAATTGATATGAGCTATTTAATATAATTTTAGATTTAAGCTTAACTTAAAAATCTACAAAATTGTTATTAACTTATATATTTTAATTTGATTATATTATTAATTAACCTAAAATTTATAATATTTTTTCTCATTCATCAATAAAAATTATAAATATAAATCATTAGATCATATTTAATTAATTAAGATTAAAAAAATGTACATAATACTTTTTAGTATTCGTGTGATCAATAAATAATTTATAATCTCAATCATCTATATAATTATATTATCTAAATTTATATTTTTTTGTTTCTTATATATACGCACACAAACACATATATATACTATTATGATGATATGCATTACACACAAAATTATTATTATATTTTAAAATTTTTGATTAATTGAATAAAAAATTTTGTTTAATTTTTTTTATCATAAAAATATATTTATATAATTTAATAAT
>JAMLFT010008620.1:0-13516 GCA_026544285.1 Pachyrhizus erosus | reverse complement strand
ATTAAATTTTAAAAAATAAAATTAAAAAAATTGAGTAAATATTCAAACGGATAAACATGAAAAAAAAAATATAATATTTTAATTTAAATAATCTTTTAATATTTATAAAATAAGATATTTTTATTTTAATATTTTTTATTTTAGTCTTGGTAAAATTTAATATTTTTTATGTTATTTTTTATTATTAATTAATAATACTAATTAATGAGATAATAATGACATTGACAATGATATTATATAAATAAAAAATTAAAAACAAAATTTATAAATGAATTTTCTTGTTATTTCACAACAGAAATTAAAACAATTTTTTCATATGACTAAAATCAAAATAAATAAAAATAATTTAATATATTATAGATATCAAAAGATTATTTAAATAAAAATAATTTAATTTTATACATTATTAATGTAAATATATTTATATTGTCATCAATTTATGATAATTATAACTTTTAAAATAATTATTATAAAAGTTAATAAATTTATCATAATAACATCTTGTGATTGATCGATATTGTTAATACATAAATTATTTATTAAAAAAAGTATAATTATTTACTCTCTTAGAATTATAAAAATAAAATATTTTTGTTCATAAAATAAAATATTTTAGTATATTATAAATATGAGATACTTTAATCATTTTATTAAATTGAGTTAACATTTCAAAGATCAATTTAGGTCATTAATGATTTTATTAATGACTCATACCAAATTCACTTTTTCAAAAAAAAATTTGAGTACTTTTTCAAAGATTAATCATGCGTTAAAATTAAAGGAAAGATAACTGAAAAATTAAAATATCTTACCTTTAATCTAATAACTAATTTTTTTAAGGATTAAAGCGTCATGTGAATTTTTTTATGGACTAATTTGACCATTTATTTGAATTTTTTGAAGTCAACACAATTTCTTTGTCCAATTAATCAAACAGGCCTGTTCACGATGACAACCCTGTTTTTTAATGGGAATGTCTATATTTTAGAGCAAAAAATGAAAAGAAAAAGATGTTTATAATTATTTTAATTTTTATTTTGTAAATTAGACAACTTATTTCTCTTTCTCTTAATTATCTAGAGAAGCAGTAACCACTAATGTTACTTTTGTACTTTCTATGTTTATTGCAGAACAACGTTATGTTTATGAAGCAATAAGCTCTGATAGCATTGCCACTCTCGTATACACAAGTGGAACTACTGGAAATCCGAAAGGTGTCATGCTTACCCATAGGAATCTTCTGCATCAGGTTTCATCACAAACCTTCTATAATAATTATTGTGACAATGTTACAGCCTTTTCCAGTCAATTAAATTGGTTCAGTTGAAGATGATTCTTGGCTTTATGCTACCCTTGATGTATCATTTGTTGATCAATTTATAGATAAAAAACTTATGGGACATTGTACCTGCTGAAGTTGGGGATAGATTTCTAAGCATGCTACCACCTTGGCATGCCTACGAAAGAGCTTGTGAGTATTTCATTTTTACATGCGGTATTGAGCAAGTATACACAACCGTGAGGAATCTCAAGGTATTATTATTATTATTACTACTTTGATCATAGACATTGTGGCAATCTGGCATCTTACAGTTAAATGTGACTTTAGTATCAGGGGCTAAAAAATAACAAAAACTAAAGGGCTGATTTTTCTTCAGATACAGGATTGCTGTCTCAGTTCAACAATTATTATTATTATTATTATTATTATTATTATTATTATCATCATCATCATGTGATGATAAAAAGCAATGCATTGCTACATTTGCTAAATTGGTTACTTTTTTATATATGCACATGTATTAACATGCTCTCCTTTCTTATTTTCTAGGATGACTTGCGACGTTATCAACCACAATACTTGATTTCAGTTCCTTTAGTTTTTGAAACATTGTACAGGTAAATTCTCTTGTAGGAATTCTATGAATACGCGTTGAATTGATGATATATCATAGGTCAAGAAGTTTTTTTCATGGTATTGGAATGTTGTGTGTTTTGTAAAAATTGTATAAACCATTCCTCAGTATGATGCATAAATTAGGTTTTTGAATAAAGTTTTGAGGTGAGTGAGTTACAAGTGCTGATGGAGAAAATGTCAGGAAAATTACTGCAATCTGTAGCATGTTATAATGAGTCAAGGTTTTGTTGTAGTGCTGTACAAATATATGTTGCTTGGAAGCAACTTTTTGAACAGACTAAACTAACAGTAAGTGACATAAAACTAATAGATTAACTCATAATCTTCTAACCAACTTCGACATTAACCTATCAGTTGTATTGATGTTGTGGAAATTTGTAACATCATGAAAAAAATTATTAGAAAGTATGAAGGTTTTGGTTGAAATTGGGATTTTACCTTGTAACATAAAACACTAATTTTTATTTTGATAGTGAAAATTTGCTGATTGCTACTGTCCTGTCCCTTGGTTTTTGGTCAATGTTAAACCAAGTTAAATTTTTAGTTTTTATTTTATTTTCTTTGTCTTTATTTTGCAATAATATTTTTAGTAGTGGTTGATAGTGTAGAGCAATTACTCTAATAAATCTTCAGACAAATTGGGGAGTTTTAATCATTAATATGTCCTGTTACTTTCTTTTATTTTATCTTATCTTTGGCCATGAAATTACCCATCCTTTAATATCAATAAATCTATCGTTTATGATACACATTCCAGGTGCATGTTTTACGTTTCTGAATAATTTATGGGAAATATTATTAAGTCACACCTGTTAATACTTTATGGAGAGTTGTACCTTAGAAATCAACTAATTACAGGCATCATTTTATAAAGTTGTCTCAATCCACTACAAATTGTTAAACATTAGTTCTTGTTGGATTGGAGAACAAGTCCTACATTCGTGGTTAGAAACATTTTAATGGGTCACAAGTCTAAAGTACCAAGGCATTTTTGGACAATCAGGCGACTCAAGCTAAGCTTACCGATACAAACTCTCTCAATCTTAGAGAATGGGGGCCTTCACACATTCTAGTAGTTCCAATTAAGAAGTTTAACGCTAAAGGAAATTTTATTTATTATAAAGAAATTTATTTTCTTATTTTGATGATGTTGCTGATCTGAGTCATATTTTGGGTTTTTCTATTTGAAGATTAAGTTTCTTAGGAACATAACTTTCATTGATTTTGTTGATTGTTTCCTCTGCAGTGGGATCATGAAGCAGATATCTACAAGTTCCGTTGTTAGAAAGCTTATCGCACTAACATTCATAAGGATCAGCTTAGCATACATGGAGTATAACCGTATTTATGAGGTTTGGGCATCAGTTCTTTTTATCTGATCTCCAAAGTGTTTTAACATGTTTCATCAGGCCTATTGTGATTCTTAATAGCCTTCCTCTTTGGATAAAATAACTCTTAATAAACCATTATATCTGTTTCTTTCCATTCTGTTTTTCCTTGCTTTTGAAATATTCTCTACTAATAACTTATTTTGTCCAAAAAAAAGTAAAAAGGTAAACAACATGATGATTTAGGGATGTTTCCACTGTGTGATCTTTAAGATTGCAGGTTTTCAGTTAATTGTTGTTTGTATTGGTTTATGGTTTCTTATAGTCACTCAAGACTTTTGAAGCAAATTGCTTGAATAGTTTGCTAAGAATTTTGCTAGAAGTCCTTCCAACTTAATATATAATATGCTAATGTAAAAGGTCTATAGTTGGGAATCATCTATTGATTAAATGATTTTGTTGCTTCGACTACATCTCATGCTATCCTAGCTCTGGAGTTGCATTATAGATCTTCACTTTGGAGGCTAAGCCACGGTAGTTATGACTCCCAGAACTTCCATTTAAATAACATTGTGAATTAAGTCAAATGATAAGTATAGAAATTTGAATTTATGGTACTTCCTAATTTGTTTCCTAAAATCAAAACTTCTCAAGAGTTATTGTGCCTGATTGGTTCCGTCTGCAAAATACTTGCATTCTATCTAATTGATTGTATAACTGAATTTTTATTTTTATGACAAGCATAAGCAAGTATACAAATATTGCAAAACTAATTCTCACCGAAGATATTTCTTTTACTAAGTTTCAAATATGTTTATAGGGTAAGTGTCTAACAAAGAATAAGAAGCAGGCTCCCTACCTCTATTCAATGTTGGACTGGCTATGGGCCAGAACTATTGCCACAATATTACTTCCAGGTCATTTTCTGGCAAAGAAACTAGTCTACAATAAAATCCACTCAGCTATTGGAATATCAAAGGTTTTGTTTTCTTCTTCTTCATTATCTTATAATACTTCATTGTGTGTCTGTCTTTATTTTATTTGTTTTCTTCTTTTGTTTAGTACAATACTGGGGGTAGACACTGGAAAATCTAAATCAATGGGTTAGAAGCACACCACATATAATTGAACTTGATATCAATTTCAACTTAAAACCTTAAGGCATCAAATTTGTGAGTCTTCTTTTTGCAATTTATATATTGCCCTACTAGTTCATTCCTACTCAATATGAAATTTCACCTTCACACTTGTACTTCAAAAGTTGTGGAGGTCCTTTTTGGCTGCATCAGTAATATAAATAAGAAGTACATTGTGGAAAATGGTTCCAGCTGTCTGCTATTGTCCCTTTGGTTTGATGAAAACAAGAGATTTCTCAAGCAAGGAGTTTATGCAATTCAAGATCCCAAGCATGGTTTCTTTTTGCAAGAATATAATCGTGCATTAACTCTTACTTTGCAAATGAATAAGACATCCTAATGGAGTAAATGTCAAGGGTCCTACTTATTTTATTTCCTTTATTACCATATTATTGGTTGAATTGTGGTTGCTATATTCTTTCTTTTCCCTTTTATGGGAGTTAGGATCAGCCCTTTGTCCCCCACCCTGAGTTTTGAGATATATATATTATTCATCTAAACCGTGCACCATATTGTGTCATTATTGATGATTTTGGAAAATTGTGGTTTGACGAGAGAAACTTCTTGGCTCTCTACAGGCTGGAATAAGTGGTGGTGGTAGTTTGCCATGGGAAGTCGATAAATTTTTGGAGGTATGATATTTCAAAATGTGTAACTTATAAACAATATTTTTGGAATCTACTTGACTACTTCACATTGGCACTTTTTTATAACATGCAGGCAATTGGTGTGAAAGTACAGAATGGATACGGTTTAACAGAAACTTCACCAGTTATTGCTACTCGACGACCTAGATGTAATGTAAGCAATGTATCAAATGTATATGAAAATTGAAGAATGCTGGAAACATGCTCTTTACTATTGAGTGAAATTCACGTGTGACTCACTAAGTCATGCAGGTCTCACACACTATTTTGTGGGACAAATTCAACCAATAATAAAGTGTGTTAAAATAGTGCAATGTTAGTATTTCTCATGAAAATTTGTTGCCTCTTGAAAACCTTCATCCGCAATAACTAGTTATACAAGTCTTTCTTTTATTTTCCTTTAGTTTGTGTTGGGTTTTTTACTTTTAATAAAATTCTATACTAAATCTGTTAAGAGCACAAACTTCAACCTTTTATTAGAAGTCTAACATCGTGACATTCATAATAAGTGCATATTTGCTTTCTTTTGATTAGTTGTAAATTGAGTCTGCAAAGAGTGGTGCATTTATCTGAGCATGTTACAGATACAATCTTTTGAAGGTTCTTGGATCTGTTGGGCTTCCAGTTAATCAAACAGAATTCAAAATAGTAGATTCTGAAACTGATGAAGTTCTTCCACCTGGTTCAAAGGGCATTTTGAAAGTCAGGGGTCCACAAGTAATGAAAGGATACTTCAAGGTAACTTGCTTTGTCAGAATGTGAACATTATTTGTTTGCAGAAGTTGTGTGTGCGTGTGTGAGAGAGAGAGAGAGAGCATTCATATTCATTTTGTTTGTGGGCACATACAGCCAACATGAGAGACCTTTGCAGTTTTATCTTTCTTGTGTCTGTACAAAATAACTAAGGGCTTACGGTATTACTTACTAATGACGACCGGCCAAAGAAACTGAACTCTAGACCTTCTATGTTGTTTATTTCATTATTTGTATAATTAAGCCAGCTCTCATTGTCATTAGAGTTGCAATTTTAGCATGCAACATTAAACACCTTTTCCAAAAGATAAAAAGCGTGCTTTATGTACATCATGTGGTCTTATTGATGTCTTCTGGATGAAATTGTGATAGTTATGTGTTTTATTCTTGTATTAGAATCCTTTAGCTACAAATCAGGCCTTAGATGGGGATGGCTGGCTGAATACTGGCGATATAGGGTGGATTGTTCCCCATCATTCAACTGGGCGGAGTCGTAACTCTAGTGGTGTGATCGTTGTGGAAGGCCGTGCTAAAGACACTATTGTGCTTTCAACAGGTACAGTAGAAGTTTCAATATAATGTAATATATTTAGCACGGAATCTTAGAATTTGTATGTTTAGTCCATCTGTGTATGCACACTTTCTATAATTTTCATCCATTAGTGATGTGAAATTGTTAGGATCCAATTGCAAGTATGGGACTTGAATCCCACATTGGAAGTATGAGATTCCAATGTGGGGTTTATAAGACATTGGACTCTCCAGTTATATTAGTTGGTGTTTTTGGGATGGTTCTCTGAAGGTTCTTTAAAGAACCTTGCCCTAAAAGGAAGAAGTGTCTAAATGAGAAGGTTGAATTTTGAAAGCTCCCTATACACTTGAAGAAAAGTTTTTTATAGTTTGTGCTGATGAAATTATTTTTAACTTAAATCATCTGGCCCTCCCCAAAACTACAGTGGTGAAAGCCTTGTGCATTTGTGCTTGCCATGTTTTTCTTTTTAATGAATGTATACATTGTATATATGTATGCTTGTATTGCATTTGCGTGTACTGTGTAAAATACAATTCTGTGATGTTCAGCATGAGTTACAAGAAATAATGAATAATAAACAATATTATAAATAAGTTATAAACAAGTTGCTCTTAAAACAGAAATGAGTAAGACAAGATAGTGTGCTTGAAATTGGTTATTAAGTTGTTGAATTTTGTTCAACCGTTTTTTCACACTGGTTTGATCACACCCTTGGAAATCACTGAACTATAAAGAGACTGGACGAAGTTTAGAACATATACAAATTGTCTATCAATTAATATTTTTAGGCTCCTGTAACTCAATTAGATATTTTGTTAACATGATCATATAATGTTTAAAAAAACTCATTTTTTAAACCTCAGTGCAACTATTCCCTCTGCACAAAATCCTTATGATTATCAGTCTTTTATTTTTCCTTTTTTAAGTATTAACCATTCATTATTTATAAGAGAAGGTGAAAATGTTGAACCGGTGGAACTTGAAGAAGCTGCAATGAGGAGTAGCATAATTCAACAAATTGTTATTGTTGGCCAGGTGAATTCTTGGTTTCTTTCAATTTTTGATATGTCAAGTACTACGTATATAATGCATTTCAGATAGTAAAAAATGTAGTGATTTAACTTCTTGGTAATAACTGTAACTTACAGGACAAGCGACGTCTAGGAGCTGTGATCGTTCCTAACAAAGAAGAAGTTTTGACGGTAGCAAGGAAGTTGTCAATTATAGATTCCAACAGTTCAGATATCAGTGAGGAAAAAGTGATGAGCCTAATATATAAAGACTTAAAGACCTGGTAAGGCTTGGTTTCACTTCTGTTTCTTGTAATGAATGCAAGGAAAAGTTTATGCTTGTTCAGATATCTCTGTGGTATGTTAATGTTGTTGTGTTTCTAGGGAAAGACAGTGTTTAACCATATCAGTTAATTAGCTTTGTTTGAATTTTATTTGAATTAAAGAATTAAACTAGTTTTGGACAGTGTTTAACTGTTATAGTTCATTAGCATTACTTGAAGTTCATGAGAAATTGAGAGTTAAAGTGTTTCATTATCCAGTTACGTTGTTTTAAACAAATTAAATGTTTCCTGTAATTAAATCTCTCCCTTGAACACTCTTTAGTGTTCTTGTAAGAACCTGTGATCGCGGTGACTTAAACACATAAGGAGAACCCATGCCAAAATGCTTGTTCCTTGGGTGGGAGAGTTCCACGGCTAAAGTATCACATTTGAACTTCCTACTTGATGTGGGACTCATAACAGTGATGATTTGCCTTACTGGCTTACAAGAACGAAGTTACATCAGTGAAACTTTTCCCTTTACCAAATGAGGAATAGAAGGGCATATTAGGTTACCATATGTAAAGAGTATTTATTCATTTTGGTTCAGTGATTGGCAGTTTAAGTTCAGATTTTATTGCTGATATAAACCATAGGTATGGATGACCGTGTTTTTACTTGTGTATCCAAGCTTTACCAAAACTAGATTCCAAAAGGAAAAGCCAAAACAAGTTTCTGATTTGAATGCAAAACGTACATGGTTATGTTTCTTGATGACCAAACAGGAATGAAAAAGAAAGAAAAAGTTCACAGGTTCCGTGTTTGGTGTTCACTAACTGGACTTCTTTTGATCTATATTAATTTGCATTTCTCCCAATCTTCCTGTCCTATTCATCATGTAGGACGTCAGAATCTCCATTTCAAATTGGACCAATCCTTCTTATAAATGAACCCTTCACGGTTAGATTTGGAATTCAAAGCAGTAGTATGTTATTTGTTGTTCATCACAAAACTGACATATTTGGTTAATTCTTTTTTCCAATGATAGATTGATAATGGTCTAATGACTCCTACCATGAAAATCCGAAGAGATAGAGTTGTGGCTCAATACAGGGAGCAAATAGACAATCTATACAAGTAACCTACTGAAAACCAATGGCATCATACAAACACAAAAGATCTTTGACCGTATATTAAGACAGTGACCTAAAGTCCTAATCCTTGGTTGGCAATTTTTTCCTTTTATTATTTTTGTTATCTTACAGAATGGAACATACTGTTCTCAACAATACATTGAAGTTGATGTGTTAAGAAGTTTTTGGCTCGAACTAAGATGATTATCTATTAAAATTGAAGTTAAATTGCTTGTTACTGAAAATGTTTGTCTTCGATTACGAAAGTTATTTAAATGAATTTCACTACTTAAAAAAGTGATCAAATGCATTTTTTGTTTGAAAAAAAAAAAAACACTATACATTAGCCATAACTAATTTTAATGAAAGTGAAATATTGTAACTTTGGCGTAAACCCTAACTTAATTTTTCCGAATTTGTAACTTGAAAATATATCTAACTTAATTTGTATGAGTCTATAACTTTAAAATATATATAATGAGAGGATTTTTTATATGAGAAAAAAATTAAATTTTATTATTAGATCTTATTATATATGATAAAAATTAAAATATCATGTTATATTATATTTTTATAAAGTTACATACATGGCTTTTAAAATTATTATATAACATCAAATATTAATCCTTCATATAACAATAACCCAATCACATGTCTCCTCTAACTTTTTAAGTTCTTTTTAGATAAAACGACTAATGCCCAAAAACACTAAGGATTTGAAATTAAACGTAGGATGGGAAGGTCAACAAACATCAATCTTGTTAACGAAGGGGGAGGGATGACAATTAACGAACAACATGATTCTCTGTGTTACTTAATTTGTTACATTTAACATGATGTTTACAATTTTCAAGAAGAAAAAGGTAACATAGTATTCTCTTTTTCGAAGGGAGCACTGAAAGGAGTTCATAAAATCTCGCATAATATCATATATAGATTAATTACATAACAAGTAAATATAGATTAATTATTATATCATTAGTTAACATTTTTATTTAATAAAAATAATTAAATAAAAATTAAATCTTTAAAAAAATTAAATGATTAGAATTAAAAATATTTTATTTTATCGAGACCAACAAATTATTTAAGTTTATTTTTTTCTCTTTTGTTAATTTTTCTTATTTGATGTGTCATTTTTCAATTGAGAAGATTGAAAAAAAGACAAGTAAAATAAAAGATGAATTTACACCAATGTGGGTATAAAAGATTTTTTTTTAATCACCGTAATTAAGACAGGATGCAAGAGAAAATGTTCAAAATTATGTGGAAAATAAACAAGGCTTTCTAAAGCTCTGAGTTAGTGAAGCTACAAATTTAATTGGGTTATTGGACTAGAATCTTATATAATTAACGTAATTGGTAGCCGTTTTCTTCGAGGCAATTCACATACTACATAATTATCTATATTTTACAGATTGGAATTTGTAATTCAAATGCAGTCTGTTAACTTTGATGTTAAAGAATATAAGGCAATGACTAAATAACTGTGACTTTTATTTATTTTTTTATGCGTAAACTGTGACTTTTTTTTTTAATATTAACTTCTAAAGTAGAAAATAGAAGGAAGAGTTTTCCTTCGGCTTTTTAAATTGGAAATGCTCCACGTCTTTTTTTTTTTCCCTTATTGCCCAAAAGCACAGACAGCTTCTCATTATTCATCCGTAGGGAATTTTAGTTTTTTTTTTTAAGAGTCTAGGAGTTTTAATTTTAATTTCAATGTTATGCTTGCCATTTTAATCAAAATGTTATGTTTGCTTTGTGAATTACCAATTTTTTTTTTCAGAACTTAACAATCTTGATTAGCTGTTTAGCACTAAAAAGCAGCTTATATGCATTATATAAATAATTTTTATTTTTTTAAATTACTGCGGGAGAAAGGAATCTTATAAAATATTTATCTGAAGAACTAGAAAACAGAAAAGCTTTTCATGTTCCTAAAAGGTTAGAAGGAAGAATTTTACCTTGGCTTTTTGTTGTAACAAGCTACATTCCTTGTCATTCTTTTTATTTTATTTATTTTTGCCCAGATAGCAGGGTCATATTCAAAAATTGGGTTTTTCTTTCAAGCTTTGGAATAATATCAGTGTATTATTTGTAACTTGTGATAAAGCCAAAGACGTACGTAACTTTTGTTCTTATTTTCATTTGACTTTTAACGGTCAGTGATACAACCTATTACTTGACTTACTCTTCTTTGAGTTTATTTTTCTTCATCATCACTAACATCTGCTTCTTCTTTTCAAGGTAACATTTGTGAATTGATCTTTCATAGAGAGAAAGAGAGATGGAGAATTGTGACAAGGTGATGAACCAAAGCAACATGCATGATTGTCCTAAATCAGGGCCTGGATATGCTTCACCACTGGCAGCTATGTCTGGTCCCAGAGAAACTCTCCTTTATGTCACTGCTATCTACTCAGGTACCAAAAACTTCTGTTTCTCTATGTCTGAAAATGCCAATTCAGCTTCATTGGAAGGGCACGAAGATGAGTTTCTCACTTTGTTGTTACAAAAATTTAAATATCTATCTCTTTCTAGTGATATGCATGAAGGCTTGGTGGAGTTTAAACAATTTCTGTCAAAACATGTGTAATTTGGTGATTTTATTTATATATTGGTGGTGAATATTCAATTCTATACAGGAACAGGAAAGGATAAGCCGGACTTTCTGGCCACAGTGGATGTGGATCCAAGCTCTCCAACGTATTCAAAAGTTATCCATAGGCTACCTGTACCTTATTTAGGTGATGAACTGCACCATTTTGGGTGGAATTCATGCAGCTCTTGCTATGGAGATCCATCAGCAGTTAGGCGATATCTGATTCTACCTTCACTGGTGTAAGAGACTAAACAGTCACTTAGGATTTACTTGCACACACACACACACACACACACTCTGACAAGGTTGAAGAATCTTAAAACAAAATACTTATTAAGTCAGCTTTAGCATATTTCAGATCAGGCCGCATTTATGTAGTTGACACAAAAGCAAATCCAAGGTCTCCATGTCTGCACAAAGTTGTTGAACCTGAGGACATCATAAGTAAGACTGGATTAGCTTATGCTCACACATCTCATTGCCTTGCTTCCGGTGACGTGATGATCTCATTTCTTGGAGACAAAGATGGAAATGCAGCAGGCAGTGGATTTCTTCTTCTTGATCCAGAATTTAATATAAAAGGAAGGTACCCTTGATAGATTAGATTGAGAAATGCAAGAATGCTGCATATTGGGATTCTTAGATTATCAATTCCTATTCATTTTTGCATGCATTTGGTTTCTGACGTGAGACCTAGGTTTAATTGCTTTTTCCAAGTCAGATACTCCTTTCGTACATCATTTATTAAGAAAAATAAGAATTTGAAAAAACTACTTTTTCCATTTCAAGATAATGTTTTTATTTTATTTTTTTAAACTCTTTTTTTTCAACCATCTCCCTGTATATATATAATTAAAAGATCAATTTCTAATTCTTACATTACAAGAGATATTCAAATCCTCTGTCGCAACCCCTGTTCCCGAATCAATTTTGGCCACCTAAGTTTTAACGGAGATTCAACGCTGTTAATGGTTCCTTCCTCGTTCTCTCTCCTGTGTGATGGTATGATTCGTTACTGATTCTCAATATCTCCTAAGTTGTGTTTTTGTGCCCTTTTTCGGATGTGCTTCTCCCGTTAATGGTTTCTACCCTACAATCTCATTCTTAATTTCTCAACTGCCCAACAAAAGTTTCTTCTTTTGAGGTTTTTGTTACACTTTATCTCTTCTGATTCGAAGGCAAATTGAATTACTTCTCTGCTTTACTGAGACAGCCAATCCAATTTGGTCCTTTTATGAATTTATTTTGGATTCATTCTTCCGTACATCTACAACTCCAGGTTTGCTCGTTCATTTTTGACATTTGGGTTCATTCGTTCTTTTCTTCTTGTTTAGAGTACTCCTGTCAATGCAGTGCTTAATTCTTCTCTAATCAACCAAAGCAGTGACTATTGTTATTTTGCTAAATTTAGAGCACTCCACCCTTGCTACGATCAATTCTTGTTTGATAAATTTAGAGCACTCTGCCTTGGCACAATTGATGTGAAAAAAAAAAAATGAATAAGGTTTTATTGGCACGAGAGATTGAGAATTATAAAAAAAACTACCAATGACTAAGACACACCATAACAGAGGCACGAATTGTGAGATATTAAGAACCCACAATACAGACGAGCACGTGAGAGAGAATGAGTAAGGAATTACTAACACCGTTAAACCTCCTTTAATATTTGGGTGATGCTGAGTGGCCTCATTAAATGAGATGGCAAAATTTGATTGGGGAACAGGGTGGCACTACAGAAGATTTGAGTCCTGAAAAATCCATCAATCGTATAATACATTTGTTATTAGTAAAAACTAAAATAATTTATATAAAGATAACATTTATTAGAGGATAATAATTTTGGAATGAATGAAATAATATTTAGGATAATTTTATTAAAAGAAATATTTATACAATAATTTATATAACAATGAGTATAACTAGGAGAAAGAAAGAGAAAAATAAAAGAAAAAAAATTTAAAATTTAAAATTTAATAAATGATAGAATGATAAAAAAATATAAACATAAAAAATAATACTGTATAAATTATTGTATGTGTATTACATCTTTTTTATTAAAATATATTTATTCTCTTTCTTAATCTTAATTAATATATTATTAAGTATTTTAAGATAATAATATTTTCTTTATTCTAAAATGATTGTAGTTAAGATTTTTTATATAAATTAAGAAAAATAAATATTTTAAAAA
>JAMLFT010008619.1:0-13518 GCA_026544285.1 Pachyrhizus erosus | reverse complement strand
TTAGATTTATAATAATAAATATTTTATTCTATTAATAATTCTAATTAATTATATCAATATCAATATCAATATCAATCAGTCAATAATAATAATAATAATAAATAATAGTAATAATAATAATAATAATAATAATAATAATTATTATTATTATTATTATTATTATAATAAAGAAGACTTTATGATGTGAATAAATTCTTTATTTAATATTTTTAAATAAATTTTAGCTAACAACATAGCTTTTTAGACTATGTGTAACGTTAGTTTTTTTTTTTTAAGTATATAGCTGTTGTTTAATTATTTTTATCTACAATAAAAAAAATCACAATTTAAACAATTTTGATAGTAAACATTAAATAATTTATTATTAATGATAAATATTACAATTGTAATACGGTTGAAAGAATTAAAACTATTATTTTCCATAAATATTAATCAATACTATTAAACATTCTTTTAAAGCAATCAGAATACTATATATTCTGAATTAAATATTTAATTAAGGTAATTTTTATTAGCATATTTATAATTTTTAATTAAGATAATAAATATTATTATATTATTGAAATCATTCAACAATGATTATCCTTTCATATTTCTCTTATTATTTTATGTTATATTCATGTGTTTATTCTGTGTTTTTTACTCTGTCACACCGACTCTCTATAGGTAACATGTTTATTTAATGCTAATATCCGATGTTTTTCTTATTCAATTTGAAAGCCTACACTTTCTTCACGGTTTATGCTTTCCTATGCAATCGTTTTTGTTTTTTGGCGTATTCATTCTTGGGGTTTAATGATTTGAGTATATTTATATATTATTTTTCTTGGGCACTTTTGTTTTATCAAATTGCCTATGATGTATAATAGTTTTGAATGATTTTTAGGTTTAGAGTCAAGCAAGCTAAAGCTACCAACCTTACTTTTTATTTTGAGTTGATGGTGCTTTTTTTTTTATAAAATGATATTGGGATAGTTCTTTGTGTGAAAAAATGAATGTTTGATGGATAAAGATTTAGATGATCATATGTTATTCAAGATATATTACACAAATATTTTAAAATTTTAATATGTTTATTTTTTTGTAATATAAGGAGTAAATCATTGTGTCTTATATGATTTTTTTTTCTATTTTTGTACAGGAACTGATGTCAAATTTTATAAATTGTTGAAAGTTAAGTGCAATAGTGTGAAAAAGGATTGAAATAATTTTTTTGTTTTAGAATATATTGGTATTGATTTCATTGTATTTATCTTTTCAAAATTTTGAAGAGAGATATTGAAATTGAGAAAGACAAGATTTTTTTTTGTATTATATGGATTTTCTTTATGAATATTCTTTTAGCCTCAAACTTATTTTGATATGGTTGTAAATGATTGACATAACATTTTCATCAATATTTACTCAATGAGAACTTTATGGTTTTGTATATTTGATGATAATTTATTAAAAAAAACATGTATATTTAATAAATAATGCTTTAAGATTATGTTTGGATTGGTGATAAGAGTGTTATGGGATGAAAAGGAATAAAATGGAAAGGTAACTTATTTTGGTGTTTAGATTTTGTAAATTAGAAGAAAATATATTAAATAAAGATGAAATATAATCCATTTCATCCCATTATTTATAGTTATTTTTTTTTCTTTTAATTTGATAATCATTTTGGTTGCAGTCCCTATTAAAAATTGAACTTGTCATCTTTATCAAAATTAATATGGTTTTATTCCTTCGTTAGTTGGTTAAAATATAGAGACTAAAGTCAAATTAAATTTTATAAGGACTAAAATTGAATTTTGAGATATTTACATAGATCAAAAATATTTTTTTTTCTCCCTTATGGTAGTTTTTTTTCTTTCTTTTATGTTTTTAATTTTTTGAACAAATTTTTTTTTTGTACTTGTTTTTAATTTTTAGCATTTAGAGAAAGAATTTTATTACTTAATACTTTTATCTAAATTGAATAAAATTATCTGAGAAAAAACATATCATATTATTTTGATTTATCACAAGGTTCATTTTTATGCAATTTTTATTACGTCTTTGACTTTATTTCTTTCAAACACTAGTTGGTTTCTATAATTTTTATTCAAGTCAATCAATAAAAGAAATTTCATGTCTTGGATTAATGAAAATTATTTAAAATCATGTCTGAAAATAAAAAATAATGAGTGTTTTAAAAGCGTAATATTGACTTAAATTCAAAAGAAAAGGAACTAAAATAATTTTTGTTTAAAATTAAGCAATCAATTTAAAACCAAAAAATAAGATTAGGTAACATTCTTGCATTTTAGCCGCAAATTAAATAACATATTTAATAAACTTAGTTATTTGTTGTGTGTATTAAACTTTGTCTATTCCTGTAATTTGTTTAGGTGTTTATGAAATATTTAAATTTTATATGAGATGATAACTAATTTTTATTTTTTAAGAATTATCTAATTAAGATAATCTAATAAATAATAATTATGGGTAATGTAGTATTTTTATATAATATCTACTCTTTAAAATAAAATTTCCAGCTTTTTGTATTTTTAGGTCTTAAATATGTTTTTAGTCTCTCAATTATTTCAATTGCGTGATTTTAATTTTTTATGTTTTAACTGTGCTATTCAAATCTTTCAAGTATTAAAATTATATAATTTTGGTATGTTTGTCAATTTTTAATTAAAAATTTAATAAATTTTATGTACACGAAAATAATGAATGACATTGATATGATGACATAACATTAAGTTTTTTTTATTAAAAATTTAATAAATTTTGTTGATGACATTAATATGATGACATGATGTTAAAATGACAATCGATACAAATATTGATGTGTTAATAATGTGATATGATAACATGATATGTAAAAATAAAAAAAAAATGCCAAAATACAAAAGTAGAATTTGAACTCTCACTTTTAATTCCAACAATATGGTTTAACCACTGTGTTGGTAAGTTTCTTTAACATATAAACAAAAATATTTTAATACACACATCCCTTATATAAGAATCAAAATTGTATATATATTTACTACTGTTAAATAAAAAAATTATATATATAATATTTTTATTAATAATATTGTTATAGAATAATACTAATAATATTAATGTTTAAATGAAATTTTGGTTTTCATGTTCAATTTACAATTTTTTTATTTTAAAATAAAAATATTTTATAATTTTACATTTATGTTAAAAATTTAACAATTTTGGTTCAATGTTCATTTATATTTTATGTTTTTTATTTTATTTTGATCTAATTAAACATTATATCTAACATACCCATTTAACCCTTTATAAAAAAATTAGATAAAATTAAGGATAAGATCATGTTTATAATTTTTTTTTAAAATAGAAGAACCAAATGTCTTTATTTTAAAATTTTGGACCAAACTTATAAATTAAACAAAATAAAAAGTCGAAAGTTATATTTAAGCTTAATATTAGTTTTTAATATTATTAGTATATTAATATATCACAAAGACAAAAGAAAAAGATTTTGTATTTTTTGGGCAATAGCTGTATGAAAATACCTTTCTGGTTTTGTGGACTGAATTTTGTGTCATTAACATGTTTGAGGATTGGGATTTGTCAGAAAAAAAAAAAAAGTAACAATAAGGTACCGTTAAGCATAGATTCTACCAAGTGACCTCTGTCTCTTAGGGATCTCACTAAATAATTCCTACTAACAATAGTATTTCATCTTTTATTCTTAACGTTTTTCGTCAACTATATACAGTGCGCGTTATAAAATTTTATATAAATATTTAATCTTTTCCACTTGAATATTTAAATATTTTTTAGGTTATAATTAAAATTAATTGTATTCACCTTTAAATCAAATTTTGATTATAATTTATACCGAAAATTCAATTCACTAAAATGTTATCGTTTTCTCAGAAAACTTAGTTACTTGAAAATTACGAATTCAACCATAATTGAATTTATTTTATTTGGAAACTTTGAACTACGAAAACCATTTTTACTTGTAGATAATTTTGTTGAAATCTTTATGAGTAATTTGTAATGAATTTACAATTTTACCCTTGCATTTAATTAGTTAAATTAAAATAATAATTAAAGCCACAATAATTATGAAAATACTTTAATTTTGAACTTCGTTGAACTTTCTAATATAATACATTAAAACTAACCTTCTTTTTGAGAAAATTGACTCTTATATTTAACCATCGACTCTTATATTTAACCATCTTCTTTTACTTATGATTCTTGGAGCGCATCATACTTCCATTGCTTAATAGTTGAATGAGGAAGAACTGACATGTTTACATTTCAAGTCAAGGAAGCCTTCTAAGTAGATAAACCAAATTCACTATATATATATATATATTGATCAAATTTAAGAATAGTTATATTAGTAAGATTAAATTATACCTTTAATTTTTTATATTTAATTTAGTTTTTTTTATCTTATATTTGATTCAATTTAGTCTTTTTATTAATTTAGAAATAAATCCTCAACCCTACATCCTCAACCCTAAATCCTCAACCTTAAAAATCATCACTTTATTAATTATACAAATAGGAATATCATCACAAAATAATACTTACAAGGCTGGAAGTTTTCCTATTTACATAATTAACAAAGTTGTGGATTTTAAATGCCGCAATAATATTTAAAATTATAAAAAAATAAAAATCCTTTCGTGAAGAAAGTTAGAATTTACGTGTTCAATTTTTTAATAAAATTTCATGATTTTTCAAATTGAATGAGAGGTTTGGTTTCCTTATTTATTTTTATCAGTATAGTTAAAAATCAAATAACTTTGTTGAAAATGTTTAAAAATCCAATGTTTTCATGTTGTAAACTTTATAAAATTTAATTTGTATCAATTTATGCTTTGAGTCTACATTTTCTATAATTAATTGAGGAATTGTAGTTGTCTTTCTCACACACTAATTTATAAAAAAATTTAATCAATTTTAAAATTCATGAAACAAAATACAAAAAATTGAACACAAAATTTTAATGTTTTTGCAAAGATTTTTAATTTTTATAATGTTTAAATATTATTGTTGTGATAAAAAATTATCATTGTGACATCCCAACGTTTGATGGTAATATATATATATAAATTCTAGAATTGACCTCTTTTATTAATTATAAGTTTAATTTAATTAAAGATTTAGGAATTTAATTTCAAAAAGAAATATTAACGGGTGAATATTATTTAAAGGAAGAGAGAAAGAAAATGAGAATTTAGTTAGTAAGAATTTAAAAATTTAAAATAAAATAAATATATAACTTTTAAAAATAAATCTAGTTCATAATGTTTTAAATAAAATAAAAAATAAAAAATAAAAAATGTTTAGAAAAGAAAGAATAGAATTAAACAGGATTAGAATAGAGACAAAATAAATTAGAATACAAATTTCAAATGATTAAAATAAAATTAAATAAATATTTTTTTAAATAATAATAAGTAAATTTTTATTAAATAAAAATAAATAATTATGAAAAGAAAAGTTAAAACGGTAGAAGGAAATATAATTGAGTTTTAGGGATTTTTAAAGAATTTAGAAATTAGAAATCAAATTATTAAAGTTAAAAATAGAAAAAAAAATATAATAAATAATAAAAGTTAAAACAGAAAAATAAAATAAAAAGGGAAGAAAAAGAAAAGGAGGAGAAAAGAAGGGGTCAGCAGATTAGAACCCATGACCTTGAGGAAGAGAGAAGAAATGCAATGTTTTTGCTAGCTGAGCTACCCACGTGGGGTAACAATAAATTGCAATAAGAAGTATAAGTACTAAAAAGGCTGAGTTACATGAGAAAATAAAACACAAATTCAGAAAAGGGTGTGGGACAGATTCGAAGAGCGACTTGTGAGGGTCGAAGAGAATATTGGATTGTAGGGATTGTCATTTGACTGTTAGGCTCCTCGCTGCTATTTTTATGAAATAAAAACTACTTAACCCTTTCTAAAAATGAGTTGCACCATTGAAGCAACTCTGCCACCCCTAACATTGAGCCGATTTTTGTAACCTATATACTCTGCCATTTTTGCTCTACCCACAACCTACTGAACACCTAGATTGGACCGCCATACCATATGGATACTTAATTGTGAAGAAAGGTAGGCCAACAAGGTCTATAAAAGCTCATCGACATCAGAATTAGAGAAGAAAAATAGAAAACTCCAACTTTCGAATTCTTCTTATTCCTTTGTTCTCGTGACTCCCTACCAATCCAAAAAGCTTAAAAATCATCCAAGGAAAAAATTTTTCCAAGAAATTCAACGAATAACTCAAAGAATCAACTTTTAGCAATGTCGCCGGAGCAGTCACCGAAGCTTCATTAGAAAATTTTAAAAAGGTAGGAAGATGATTCTTTTCTTCAAATTTTAATCGTAGATTCATTATAAATCATCTTAATTTGAATTCTGGAAAGGTTGACACTCTAAAACACATTAATTCTCCAAAAATGAATCTAAGTTTTGAAAATTTGAATTCTGATAAATCAGAGCTTCATTCCTCTATAATTAGGCAAGTTCAGATCAATTATAGGTTGGGATAGCTTGAGTATAAGTGATGGAATAATTTTGGGTAGATTAATTTCTAAAATTAACCAAGGAAATAAGAATTCAAAAATTTGAATTTTCTGGTTTCAAACCAGATACTTGGGGAAGAATAAGAAGATGACAAAATTACCATTTTATCCTTCAATAGAAAAATTAGCAAAATACTCCTATTCTGTTTTCTTTAAATTGCTCGGCCAATTTTATTCATTCAAGCTTTAAAATAAGCCTACAAAATATCTTTATCTTTGTGTATAAGTATAAAAGTAATTTTTCTCAAAAAGAATGGCTAAATTTAATTTATTTTTCCAAAATTCCAAAAAAACCCCTAAGTAAGAAAAATTGAAACTTAAACCTGTTTTGGTCAATAAGTTAAGGAGAAATTTTTAGAACATGTTTAGAAATGAGCCTAAAGTTTTATCACCACCTTGGAAACTTGAAAATTCCTAAAAATAAATTATTATTTTCAAAATGACCAAAATACCCCTAGGGTATAAAAATGAGAATTTCATCATTTTGGGTCATTCTAATTTTAGGAAAAATAGCCTAAATCCTTTGACATTAATAGGTATCATGATCAAAATTTATAAGTTAAAAAGGTAAGGGAAAATCCTTAAATGGCAAATTTTTATAAAATGACCAAAATACCCTTACCTTATAAAAAAAACAAGTTTTTATTTTTGTTTGATTCTCCTAAACTCAGAAAAAATAGTTTAAATATACTAGGAACCTATATAATTTATTTTTGAGTAGAATTGTGAAAAGAAATTCCAAGAAAGTCACTTTTTTATAAAATGACCAAAACACCCTTATACTATAAAAACTTATTTTTACCACCATTTAGACTTCTTGAACTTAGGAGAATAAGATGAGGATACTAGGAGTATATATAGCATAATTTTAGTTGGAATGTAGAAAGAAGTCCCCAAAAGAGACACATTTTTGTAAAATGACCATTATGCCCTACCTTGTTAGGTGAATCCAATACACTGTTGATGATTATGATCTTTGATTGTGCATTGAATTATGTTGGATTGATGATATAATATGGTTTTATACCTCCATTGTTAGTGAAAGGTAAATATTCTTGATAACTATCCACTTGAGATAGTAACAACCCTAGGATAGATGATGAACTAAGGAATGCTCAAACAATGATGAAATAGCCTAGAAAGATTGTGATATATATCTATACCTAAATTTCTAATTAGTACCAAGATGAGAGAGGTAAAAGACACGCCAAATGATATAAGGAAGAAAGAATGAACTGAAAAACCCTAACGAGTGAGAACCAAGAATGAGAAATGCAATGGTTGACCATAGAAGGTACTTGAGGAATGTACGCAAGCTCTAGTGAAACCTTAGGAGTAGATAAGGTGCCAAGTCGTGAATTGCTCAGAGTGAAGAAGGTGTGACAGAACCGACTTGGCATCTCTAACAAAGCGGAGCATTACCAAGATTCGATTGAGAGTATCCTAAACCAAGTACCAGACTGAATATGTACTCCCAATAATCAACCAAAGATTGCAACTTGGATTATTAATGATATGCTCACATAAGCCCTCTCAGAGTTAGTATTATTGGAAGTTGTGAAGGGTCCTAAAACGAGTAGAATTCCTAAATAGGCACGTACGGTAAGATGAGATATTACGATTAGGTTAGTTATCCCTACTGTATGTGTATGTACCCAAGCAATTGATGACTCACTCTTACACCCCTTATCTTTTTAGACTCAAAATGACATATGAATTCTGGCCTCTATTTCATTTGACAATCTTACCCTTAGAAGAAAGACGAATCTACGAAAGAGTCCAAGGTGATGATACTTTTGTAGGATATGTACGGTTTGCTTTCAGACTAGTTAATGTCATAGTACCTTGACAATTCCATCATGTTGATTTACCCGTAGTCTTATCCCAAATCCTGCCACCTAGATTCATCGGAGTCCTAGCCACACAAAGACGATCACAAACTCCTGAACCTCCATAATCCTCCATGGGGTCAATGCAAGCTAATGATCCAGATAGAAGAGAAGATTTCACAAAAGAGGAAGATCCTTAAAAAGAATCTGACTAGATCATGTTAATCTTGGAAACTAGTTAAGATTTGTTTTAGTATCAAGAATATTGTGATGATGTAATGATAATAAGTTGTACAACTTCGTCTATCTTATTTAATTAAAGACTCGAAGTAAAAGTAATATGTTTATTGTTAAATTGTAATTCTTCGGATGAGTTGAGTTTTAAATTTTATATGCACTAAAACTCTTTAAATAAAATTTCTTATTTATTAAGAAGTAAATAAAAAGGGATGTTACAATCACTTTATTAATTACACAAATAAGAAAATATTTAGGCTCATAAGTATTGTTTTAAGGTTAATTTTAATCACTATTATGTTAGAATTATTATTGTTGTTAATTCTAAATTAACAAAAGAATTAAATTGAATCAAATTTAAAAGATAACGAACTAAACTCAATTTTAAAAAAATTATCAATTTGAATTTAAACAAAAAATAAAAGATTAAAAATGAAATTTAACCTATGATTAATGTTTTATAATTATGTTTAGATGACTTAAAAATCATTTTTCAATTTAGGGATAACAATTTCTTAATTAATTTTGTTTTGATTTATTGATTTTACACTTAAGTTAAAATATCATTTTGATTTATTAAATTTTGAATTTTTTATTTTAGTTATTTATGTTTGTGATATTATCCAAAATGATCCTTCTATAAATTTTATACTAACATCGTTAAGGTTTTAAATTTTAAATAATTAATTTTAACATAATGAAAGTTTCTATGTTTAAATTAATTATTATAAATTTAACAATATTTATAATTTTTAATTACCACAATTTTTATTAAATTTTTAAAAATTCATAAATAACTTATCAACATTCCTCTTCAAATTTCAAAATCAAATTCAGATTTATATCCAACCAATATAAATCATAAGCCAAGATAGAATTAGGAATCAAAATTTAAAAGTTCAAAATGTGTTGGAGGGGACGAAGGTTTCCAGCTTCAAAAAGTAAGATTCAGGATCAAGTCTAAAGAAAAAAAATAAAATAATGCAGTTTAATCTAAGAAGAGATCCATAGACACAGAAATAGGTGGCATCATGGTTGGATTCGCAATTTGGTTTGTCTTTAATGTGACTGTGTTTGGTTGCTAAGAAAATTAGAGATTAACTAAGAAAATGTTTATGGTTGAGACTTCAAATATAGTATCTCTCTTCTCTCTCTAATGGTTCGATTGTTATGCCTATGATGACAATGAGGCAGCAACGATTTTATTCACACTCGTCAAAGGACTGGGA
This sequence comes from Pachyrhizus erosus, assembly GCA_026544285.1. Taxonomy (NCBI): domain Eukaryota; kingdom Viridiplantae; phylum Streptophyta; class Magnoliopsida; order Fabales; family Fabaceae; genus Pachyrhizus; species Pachyrhizus erosus. Next base: position 3,661 of record JAMLFT010008619.1, on the reverse strand, counting down.
TTTCTCGACCAAGAATTGGTGGCTTTTAGTTTACATTTCTTTTTTCTTTTATAAATACAACTTTTACATTTTCATTCGATCAACATCACTTGTCTCTCTTTTTCTTGCAAACAAAATTCTTTTTAGCTATTTGTAAATTGCTTTTGTTAATTTGTAGGGATGTAAATTGCTTTTGTTAATTTGTAGGGATGAAGATTCAACCTTAAGGATCAACGATCCTAGTATTCACGATTTTTAATAAAAATATAATAAAAAATTTTAACTACCTTAATTTAAATATTGTGACTATTTTTAACCGTTGTTACGTTAAAATTAATTATTTTAAAATATAAAAGTTAAAGATGTTAATGTAAAATTTACAAAAGGATAACATTTTTAAAAAAATTTAAAGGATTAAAATAAGAATTTTAAAATACAAATGACTAAATCAAGAAAATATGACAATGTAATGGACCAAAATAACATTTTAATTTTACACTTAAATAAAGTCAGAGATAAAGGTATATTTAAATTATTATAATATTTTTAGGTATATTTAAATTACTATAAAAATAAATTATTACAAAATTATGCATAAACACCACCATATTAATTAGCACATAGGGAATAAAAGATAAAAATATGTTTATCGATTTTCAATAACTCAACCAACTCAAGAATTCAAATCAAACCAATTAAATTAGTTTCATTCTTTAGCATAATTAGGTTCAACCTGAACCAAACCAATCAAATGTGTAACATCCTATTTTTAATATAATAAAGTTATAGTTTTAAATTAAAAATTATCCTTCACTATTTTAGTATTAGTTCAATTGAGGTTTCGAATTCTAAATTCTATGAAAAATATTATCCAAGAGATAATATAGAGAGAGGAATTTTTATTAGTCAAATAAAAAAAATTGAGTGAAAATAAGTTTAAACAATAAATATAATTAAATAAAAGTATTTTGATCTTTGAGAAAGAAAATAAGATTTAGACATTTTAAATATGAAAGAAGAAAAAACTAAATTAAGAGAATAAGAATCTAAATTTTTAGAAGTCAGAAATAAAATTTTATTAATTAAATATAAATAAATAAATATTTAGATAAATGAAATAAATAAATTTTATCAAAATAAAATAAATATTTAGTGGAAGAAAATATAGGAACAATAAAGGAAAAATATAAATTAACTTATAGAATTGTTGGAAAAATTTAGAAATCAAAAATATAATTTTTAAAAAAACTAAAACAGAAAAAAAAAACAAAAAGAGAATAAGAAAAAGAAAAGGAAAAGAATAAAAGAGAGAAGAATAAAAAACATATAAACTTTCAAAAAATTGTGGTTATCACCATTGAAGCAACTTACAAAGCTTTAAACCTTGAGCTCTTCCTCGCCGTCTGTCAACCTGTGACCACTGTTGCCATCCTAGTTACACTCACCCAAACACTAGAAATTTAATAAACGAAATTTTGATCCACAATGCCTATAAATACGAAGTTGCCATGGACAACGAAAATACATAACCTAAAGGAACCAAGCTCGAAGTTTCTCCTACGAATCGAACCTCATTCATCCCATTTTGTTCACTAACTCATTTCGAAATCCTCTCAACAAAATTTTTGTCTAAGAATTAAGCAGAACGAAGTAGTAAAGCTCGAAAATGACCCCCTCACCAGAATGCTCAAGTTCGTCGTCGGAGAAGTTAAGAAATGTAGGAGGAGTTATCTATTCTTCGATTTGATTATATAAAATCTTTTCTAATCAATTTTTGCATCTTATAAGATTAAAAATTAGATGAAATAGTAATAAATTATGTGAATTCGAATTGGTGGTTCTTCACCACCATCATGACTGTTGGGTCCATAGTTTCTTTTGATTTTCTATCAAAATTTGCATAATAGCTTAACCCAGGGATAGAAGAGAGGATAATCAGTTGTTCAATAATGAAAATTAGTCAAGATTGAGGTAGAACCGACATGGACTGGGAGTCTGAGAATTCAAAGGATTGATATGAGTAAACTACAGTTATTGGGGAAGTTCTGGGTAGGTTTAGGAATAATTAGGAAAGAAAAGAAACTAAGTGAGGGAAAAGGTTAGAGAGGGTGAAAGGGAAAGAGACATTTTGAATAGAGAGGGATACAAAGAGGAAGGAGATTGAGGAAGAAGAAGGCATCAAAAGAAAACGAAGACGGGGGAGGTGAGTTTAGTGAAAGTGGAGATGCAAGTAGTAGAGAAAAAGAGGGTGTGAATAATAAATAGAGGGGGTGCAAATAGAAAAAAATATTTTATTTATTTTAACTCCAAATAAACTAAGCTAGAATACTAAATGGAGGAATATAAAATCACAAAAGAAAAGAAGGAAAAGAAAGAAAAGAAGGAAAATAAGGAGGAAAAGACAATTTTGCCCTTATCTTATTTTCTTATTATCATTCTTGAAATATGAATAATTTCTCAATTGAATTGTAATATTAATTAGTTAAATAAGATAAAATCAAATTTGAATGTGAAGAAAGATAACTTTGAACACAAACTTAAAGGCCTCAAAAAAAAGATCATTTTGTTCATGTCTCGTCATACTAATTATAATGTGTATTATTTGATTGGTATGATGTTTGACTATAATTTTAATGTTTCTATATTGTATGATTGCTTGAATTGATAGTAAGGATGAAGTTTATTACCCGTACTAATTGTAAAGGGATCTATAAGTGATGATGATTGTCTCTTTAAGACATCAAATTACCGAAATAACCCTAGGATAAAAGATGAACTGAGAAACTTTCAAACAATTGGTGAATAACATTTGTATAAGAGTTGCAAAGTAAGAATGGAAGAAAGATGTTATATAATGATATAAGTGAATTAAACATCAGTACCAAGAAAGGTTGACGAATAAAGAAACGAAGGTAAAATCGATCAGAATCCCTAATGAGTAAGAAATAAGAATGAAAATTACAAGGGTTGACCACAGAAGGTACATGAGGAATGTAAGCAAGCTCTGGTGAGTCCTTGGGGATAGATAGGGTGTCAAGTTGTGAACCGCTCAAAGTGAAGAAAGTGTCACAAAACTGGCTTAGCGTTCCTGATAAAGCAGAGCATTACTAAGATTCGGTTTAGAGTATCTTGGACATAGTACGAGGCAAGATATATACTCCTGATCGTTAACCCAAAATGCAAACTTGGATTATTGTTGACTCGCTCGTGTAAGTCCTCCGAAGAAAGGAGTAATGGAGGCTGTGAAGGGCCTTAAATCGAGTAAAATCTCTAATTAGGAACGTTACGGTGAGATGAGTGTCTACGGTAACTAGCGATGACAATTTACTTGTATGTATTTTCTTAAGGATAGATGACACACTCCTACAATCGCACATTTTAGATATAGATGATGGATGAGTTTCAATCCCTTTTTCATTTAACGATAAAATCGTTGGAAGGATGATGGACACATGATAAGATTAGTGGAGGCGATACCTTCATAGGCTATATCAAAATCACTTTTAGACCTCCAAACGCCATACTCCCATGGCAGTTCCATCACATAGACAACCTAGTAATCCTAACCTAGACTCCACCATCTAGATTCACAAGTATTCTTCCAGTACATCAATGCGCTCAAACCTCTCTACGCCAAGACTCATCTTTAGGCTTAGCTGTAACATCCCATATTTTGGCAATA
>JAMLFT010008618.1:0-13518 GCA_026544285.1 Pachyrhizus erosus | reverse complement strand
AAGATCACGAGGATCTGATTTTCGGATTTAACAAGTTTTTGCCAAAGGGATATGAAATCCTACTTCCACTTAAGGATGGAGTCCAGTTCGAAGATGCTGTGAAATTTGTGAGCAAGATTAAGGTGAAAAAATTGTTAAATTTGAGGCATCTCATATGAAATAAATACAACTTAATTAAATTTGATGGTAAAATTAAATGTTACTGCTAATAATTTGTTAAAAATATTAATATATGGTACATTTATATAAAAAAAAAAAGTGAAAAAAAAATATTACAATAATATGTGTGTACACAAACACACTTTATACCAATGACTTTCAATTTATTTATATATGAAATCCCACTCCTATTGAACGATCAACTTCCTCTCCGAAAATGTATGTATATGATGATGCTATCAATTTTTATGAACAAGTTAATATATGTTAGGTTTATGATAGAATTCATGTGGTATATACGATTATAACGTATACTTCTAGCATAAGATTTCTTTTTTGTGTGAATATTGTTTCTTGCAGGCTCGATTTCGAAACAAAGCTCGTGTTTACAACTCATTTCTAGATTTAATAAAGAGTTACGATAAGGGTGTGCCTATCAATGAAATATGCCTTGAGGTAAGTATTGTCTATTTAAATCTGTGTCAACAAGTTAATTTTCTTCTTCTTAATTTCCTTTTCTTTCCATCACTTTAATTATATATATTCAACTTTTCTAGGTTGCTACACTTTTTGAGGGCCACGATGATCTTGTTCGTGATTTCGCTATTTTTATCCCATCCACTATTTAAGGGGAAACTCTACTTGATTATGATAAGCAAATAGGTTGTTATATTGGTGAATAGATCAAATTCTTCACCAACTCAGTTAAATTGTTAAAGTGTCTTTATAGAATAAGTTTTATGAATATGAGAAAACTTGTTAGCCTAAGAGTAGCAAATATATTTGTTGAATGCATTAAAAGATTTAAGATATGTGCCTTCACATAAAAGATGTGTACATTAAAGCTTTTGTATAATTTAGCAACGGAAATAGGATTTAGCTGAAGGATCTCATTGTTATGGTGTGACATATTATATTTTTAAATATTTATTAAAAAATACTAATATTAAATATCCAGATTATATCTCAAATAAGATTAACTTAAATGAAAAATATGTAAGAAAAAATATATAATTATCGAACTTCACCATATTTTAATACGAGTCAAAATAAGGTGTCAATATATCCAGTTTTATATTAAATTAAAAATATACTTCTTTAAAAATATTTTTTTGTTTATTTTTAAAATACTAATATATATTTTAGTTGAAATCCTATTTTAAATGTATATTTTTTAAGGGAAAATTACTTCCAATACTTATATGATACTTAACAATTTAGTGTTAATAATAAATGCATTTTTATGCTTATGCTACATTTATAAATTTATTATTACATGATTATTTTAAGATCATAATTTTTTTTATGAGAGACAATTATGTTGAATCTAAAATTATTACTATAGACGATAAAATAGGCATGGTAAAAAAAATTAAACTCATAAATATTTGCCTCACCTGGTTCCGACTTTGACAAAAGAAATCTCTTTGACTTGGTGTGTAAGTTCCCGCCCCAATTCACCATGCTATGTATATTTATGATTATCAATTATATAATTATACATTTTATGTATAATTTTATTATTATATATAATTATTAATTATACAATCATGTAAATATTTTCATAATTTATTCTTATAATTATTAAAAATATAAATTAATTGTATTTTTTGGTGTAAGGAGAACACATTAAAAAAATACAAACAGTAAAACAAAGAAGAACTAAGACACCGCAATTTCTCGCGTATCGCATTACGCCATGGAATTCTCGTAGATTGCATGAGACTGGCTTATTTAAATTAATCATTTAATAGTTAACTAAATAATATTATAATAGTAATACTAATAATTAAATTACAAAGTCAAATTTTATATTTAATTAAAAATGTAATTTAATTTCTAAATTTCTTTTAACTTCTTTATCATTTAACAAATTTTATATATTATTTGAATTAAATTGTAAGTAACAACTTAATTCATCATTAACTTAAAAATATATAAACATATTAATTTTTAAAAAGTGCGAGATGAATTTTTCATAATTTTTTTAAACTTGATAAAATTCAATAAAAATAAAATTAAATTAAATTTTTTCATTTTCGTCTTTTATAAAACCCAAACTCAATCCCATCCCATATTTTGTGGAAGAGAGACTTAAATTTGTTTTGCTCTCTTGTCATGCTCATAACAAAATTCTCCTTTTAAATATTTATTATTACATTGATTTAGTTTCAAAAAATTATTATTATTATTATTAACTCTATTTAATGATAATAATAAATATATTATTATTATTATTTGGTATTGAGTGATTTATTTATTATATATTTTGTCAATGCATTTCACTCTCCTTTTTACATGTCTTTCTTTTCTTTTCCTTTTCTTTTATTGACCTTACCCTTTGATTTCATTCAAACAATATTCTTCATCTTATATTCTTTAATTTTTTGTTTTCTATTTTTTTACACTCTTGCCTTTTTAACTTTTTTTTTCTCAAAGGATTCTTTTCTCCATAAACACTAAAAGATATAGATCAAGAATGACCTCAATTTGATAAAACTTTAAAATTATATTCTCTTTGTATAATTTTTGTTTGACGATTTATAAAAAAAAAAATGTTCTTTTTTGTTGTCAGTATAAAATATCAATAAAATATTAAATATTTTTTTTCATATTATCCATAAACATTGATTGTGAATTGAAAAAAATAAAATTTAGACTTAAATATAAATTTATTTCTTAAAAAATAATATTTTTTTATTTTGGTTATATATATATATTATCAACATAACCGTGGTAAGGACTCCATCATACATGTATACAAACAAAAACCTACCCTTATGAATCAATTAATGAAAAATGACTAATCGTGCCATCAATGGGCTAATGCCATACTATGGCTCCATCAAAGTAGTTGTTTATACAATAAAATAACAAAGTTATTTAAAATAGTAAAATAATTAATATTTTAATAAGACAAAAACTTATAAAAATAAGGGATAAGTGAAGGTAGGAAAGATTACACATTTTATATACAAGGAAAAATACAATGGTTTAAAATAGATAATCAAAACTTTAAAGCCATGAGTACAATAAAGTAAAGATAATAACTTCTAAAGTCTTCAGAAGGGACATACAAAATCTTAAGGAAACTCCTAACTTAAGTAGTATAACTACTACATATACAAACCACCAAAACAACAATATAACACAAAAGAGAGATGTCCAAGTTGCCATGACCTATCAACCTCTGCGTTCCTTGCCCAACATTTTGGTGGTTTCTACGAGACCTTTCACTGCTCCAGGCATATATGTCAAAACAACATAGTAGGTGGACTAAGACTGTTATAACATATGATATTAAGAAGAGAGGTAAGCATAGCAACTTAGAGCAAACACAAATATACAAACACAATATAACCCTCCATTTCTTTATATTTATATCAAGCATCATAACTAGGATAACCACACCCAAGATCCTTTCCTCTACTTAATCGTATGCCAACTCGTCTATTAGCTACATATTCAACTTCTCTAGACTAGGCCACACATAAAACATATATTCACAAATGATTAATTATAACTTCACATAATTACTACAAGATAGTCACATCAAATTCGACATATCAAAATACATAACAAACATGTTCATGTAACTATGAAATCAATCGACTCATCCACACATAATCAATAATCAATCAAGAAACATGTGCATGAGAATGATGCATGATCCTGCTTTAATCCTTCTAATCATGAATGATGATGCATGGGGTACCCAACTATTGCAATAGGCACCAAAAACACACCTTATTCCAGGCATTTAAATTACACTTTGTACGAAGCAATTCTGCCATAAAGGTTTAATTGAGCTCAAACATCAATTTCTTTCATATGTACATATTTATTCTCCAATGGAAAATATCCACACCTGGATAATGAGAAAAATTTAGCTCTTGGAGCCTTTCATTGGAGGACTATTCCTTCTTAACCTACTTCGCTTAAAGTCTGCAAAATGACACTGCTATGATCACTTTACCAATGTCCTCGAAACCACTTGATTAAACTTTATATACTTTAATTTTCCTCAACCTAGAAAATTCAAGAAAACCTCATTTCATTTGGAAACCTCTTTGAAAACAAAATTGTACAATGAAACAGAAAAGCACTTAACCAACTTCCTTTCAAGGCTTGTAATTATTACTTTTTTCTTCAAAATCACCATAGCATAGGTACTTTTTATTTTTATTTTATTTTATTTTGTTTTGTTTTATTTTAAAAAAATAGAAAAGGATATACTTACTCAATAAATAGGAATAAAACTAGTTTTTTACATAAATAGCAAGTAGAATGCCTGAAATCCTTGGAAATCATAAAATATCGATAAAGAAAAAATTCATCAAACACTTTTTACTCAAATCACACGAGGAAAACCTTACGAATAAAATTTTCATCGCAAGGGGTTGGTTTTTAAGATAATGGGTTACACAACGGCCTTATAAAACTAGGGAACAAGTTTCACCTTTTACAACTACTACTTTATTCCTTCTCATTTTTGAGAATACGACTTAGTTTTTCATGTCAATTGTTAATCTCACCTTTAAAAATTCATATCTTTCACTACACCCATGCAAATGCAACAATTCCAGAAGCTATAAAATCATCAACATGTCTATTTTACTGCATACAACCAGTTCAACTAGATTCTACAGTAAACATATTTCAAGCAAAATTACACAGCTGCCCAGTAGACAATTTCAACAGAACAACCTATAGAAGAAAATACATTAAAATTCACACAAAAATCAAAGCATGTTACCAAATCTAGTGGAAAGTAGACACACAAAGTCATAAACCAGCCAAAGGGTTTTTCAAGATAAAATTCGTGCAAATCACAGCATTGCATGTAATCCAGCACTCCAGCATTTCTCAGCATTCAAGATTCATAAATTAAGTAATTTAAATAAACTACTTATGTATTCAAATATCACAACATAAGTAACACTAACTTAAAGCCTTCTACATTTTAAATAATTCAATATCATGCCATCATAATCATTCTTATGTTTACCATGAATCCGTCCTGAGTCTCACAGAGAATTCACTTTATGATTAGTCCTTCAGTTTACCTTCCATATTTCTTAATTACCAAACTATTCATAATTATTAATCTAAGGCTAATAAAAATATAAGACCAAAGGCATCATAGAGCTAATTCTTGCTACTACTTTCCTCCAAAGATCATTGATTAGGTCCTTATGTGGTACTTATACAACAACATCCAATTATACTACTCAAATAAGCATTTCTCGTTAATATTCACAACATTTAAGCCATAAATCAGTGTCCAGTCCAGAATCATCCAACTCATAGTGTAGTAATTTAATACATCATCCACAAGGTCATATATCAGAAAAATTAGTCACATGCCTAAGGTTTGCAATTTAAAGCCATGATCCATATGCAACAATACCATACATATATAACCACAAATTATATTTCCTACTAATCTCTTGCCTCAGAGCAATCCAGACTAACTGCTTTAGGCCAGGGGTTTTCTGTTTACCAACTATATACATCATCCTACTATATACAGTATCCAGATAACCACAAAATTGTTGATTTAACAATATATAAAATATAAAGCTTTCAACTTAACTACGAGTCATTATGTCGACCCAACGACATTAAACACCGTATATGTTAGGAGAGGGGAACTCCTATCTCTCTCTTCATGCCACTATCACATACTATCCCTCACTCTCCCCTTACTTGGAATCGTAGAAGATCCTTGGGAGTGAAACGTGCTTTTCTCACACTCTCGACGCACGTCAACCCATGACCTTGCAGACGGCGTAGAATCTTCCACGGACTTCTTTTTGACGACCAGGACTTATCAATAGGATGTAAGAAACAAGATTAAAATTTTCAATTGACAAGAATTCACCAATTAAATTTTGATCATTGCTCAGAAGAGCAAAGATTTATCACATGCAAGATCAAAGGAGACACAAATTCAAGCTTCCATGCTTAAGGAGGACTGGACGGAGAGCATAACTCTCATGTGTAGATGATGAAAAGAAAAAGTAATCCTTGTTGTTATAAAAGAATAGGATAAGACCTAAAACTTGTGCGGAGTACTATTTTATTCAATTCACAACTTAGAAGAAGTAAAAGCAAATGAAGGTGGCTCTTTATTATGTTGAATTCATGAAGCATGCTCTGTCACCAGGAGAAACAGGGTTTGTGTATTTAGGGATTTCTGTGGCTTTTATTGTTGTTGTGAAATTGGAAGCAAACAATATTTAATCGGTGGCAAGGAGTGACGGTGGCAGCTGAAGCAATAAGGATTGTTTTAGTTTTTTTATTAAAATTTATTTGTAGCTAGCTTTATTCAACACGTGGAGTTATAAGGAGTTTTGGTTAAATTATTTGGATGAAAGGTGGCGTGGCTGCTAGTTGCAGTATAATGTTTTAGTTTTCTTTCCATTCACTTTAATTATTTATATTCAACTGCTCTAGGTTGCTACACATTTTATGGCCATGATGATCTTGTTTGTGATTTCGCTAATTTTATGCCATCCACTACTTAAGGGGAACTGTACTTAATTTATGACAATCAAAGACATTGTTATATTCATAAACAGACAAAAGACATGACCACTGTGTTAAATTGTTTAAGTGTCTTTGTAGAATAAGCTTGTGAACACGTGAAAACTCGTTAGCAAATCTAAGAGTAGCAACTATATTTGTTGAGTGCATAAAAAGATTTAATATATGTGCCTTTATTTAGAAGATTTATTTATGACAAGTAAAGAGATTGTTTTAGTCATCAATAGATCAAAGACTTAACCTACTCTGATAAATTGTTAGTGTTTTTTATAGAATAAGCTCGTGAACATGTGAAAACTCATTAGCAAATCTATATAAAAAGATTTAAGATATGTTCCTTTATATAGAAGATGTTGATATCAAACATTAGTATAATTTAGCATAAAAAATAGGGTTAATAGGATTTAGGAGATGGATTTAATCTTTATGATGTGATAAATTATATTTTTAAATTTTTATTTAAAAATATTAACTTTTGGTATCGAAATCATATCTTAAATAAGATTATCTTTTATAAAAGATATATATAAAAATAATAATAATTATCAAACTTCACCGTACTTTAATACGAGTCCAATAGGTATCATATACCCATTTTTATATTAAATTATAATATATTTTTTTAAAATAACTTTTTTTTTGTATATTTTACTTAAATACTATACATTTAATGGAAATCCTATTTTAAATGTATAATTTATACGGACAAATTATTCCCATACTTATATGATACTTAACAATTTAGTGTTAATAATAAATATATTTTTATACTTATTTCATACTTATAAATTTATTATAGCATATTTTTTTTTAATATTACAAATATCCTTCATAAAATACAATCATCCTTAACTTAGAATGATTACTATAGTCTACGGAGTAAGCATGACAATAAAAGTTATAAGTACTAGTTTGATCCCACCTAAAGTTTAACAAAAAAAAAAAAAAAAAAAGTTTAACTGAGTTTGAATTTGGATTAATCTCAATTTAAAAAAGGGAAGGCGAGTATGTAAGTTCGTGACGATCCCTATCCTTGTATCTGCCTTGTACGCATATATTTATAATTATCAACCATAATTATACCTCTTATATATAATTATATAAATATTATTTATAATTATTAATTATACAATGATATGATTATTTTCATACTTTAATTTTATAATTATTAAAATATAAATTACTTATCTTTTTGGTGTAAGGAGAATACCACAATTTCTCCCGTTTTTTTTTTTTTCTTTTTTCTGAACTGTCTGGATATAGCCCAAGACAGAATTAATTTACTTCCATAATGGAAATCAATACATCATCATCCTCCACATGGGAATTTACATCAAAATTTGGAACAGTATTATAAAAACAAACATCTGTCTATAAAGAAAGACTAGCTTTTGCAAAAGAATCTGCCAAATTGTTAGCTTCTATTTGAATATGACGCATAGCACAATGCTGAAAAAAGAGTCTTTTAGTTTCAGGGTCTCAGAAATAAGATCAGTGAAATTACACATTGTGTGAATACCACTCTCAAATAACTTGGCAGCATCAAGACAATCTGTCTCCACTATTACTTTACTGATTTTCATCTCTTGAGCCATGATCATTGAGTATAAGATTCCCCAATGTTCAGCTTCCATAATTGAGCAGTGTCCTTACCTTCTGGAAAAGGCTTGAACAAACTAGCCTTCACTATTCCGGATCACACACCGCAAGAAGCAACAGCTGCTGACCGAAAATAATTAAGCTCTATCACAAATAAGCTTGGCATATCCCTCCCAGGGTCTCTTCCATTTTTTCGAATCATCAGCATTTCTATTTTACATTTCAGGAATCTGAATATTTTGTATCCATTTACTTTGTGCAATATCATGAACTAAGACCCGTATACTCATCATTATCCCTTCTAAATTCACCCATCTATCACGAAAAACAAGCTCATTCCTTCTCCACGACACTCGATCCAAGGTGACCCCTAAAACAATGCTTCGGATATTAGAACTCAACCAACTGTAGATGTCTTGAAAGAACAAAGAAAGATCAGAACCTTCAAGTTTGTGCCAAATAGACTTCACCTATTTACAGTCTCTAAGAGCGTGCAACAGAGACTCATCTTCCTCCTTACAAATAGGACATTTAACATTTAGCATCTTATGTCTTCGTTGTCTAAGATCATTGATAGCCAAACCACCTTGGCCAATTTTGCAAAGATGAAACTTAATTCGTTCAGGTCCGTCCCAACGCCAAATACTCTTATAAATCTGACTTTCTTCCATATTATGCACATTGGAAAATGTAAAATAAGATTCTCAAGTTGAAAACATTCCATCAACTGAGTTTTCCCATTCCAAGTAATCTTGGCTGATGGAGCTACAAAGAATTTCAAAAGTTGAATTTTTTGGATAATATTCAATGGAAGATCATATGAAATCCTTCCCACATCCCAATTTCCTCTAGCATTAACAAAGCAGATAGGAAGATTATCCTCAGCACTTGAACCAAAAAGATGTTGTTTCAGTTTTCCACATCATAGAACCCAATAATCCTTCCAGAAACGAATTTTCCTTCCATTGCCCACTCTCTAGATCAGATTTGGCATAATATTATCCCAGCACTTGACAATTCCACGCCATAAATTTGTTCCCGCCCTTCTTTGATCATTGATAGGCAGCACATGATTTCCACATCTGTACCTTGCACGTACAACTCTAACCCACATATCGTTTGGTCTATTACACAAATTCCATCTCACCTTCATTAATAAAGCTTGGTTCATCAAATTAACTTTTCTCATACCAAAGCCGCCATACTATTTAGGAGTACAATGAAAGTCTCACTTTCGCCAACGCATTTTGTTGGAAGTATTAGAGTGACCCCAAACAAAATTTCCGCATTTCCTATCAATTTCCTCATAAACCATGGTAGGGAAGAGACTAGCCTGCATCCCATAATTGGGAAGAGCTTGAATCACATATTTAGAAAGTGTTACTCTACCTGCTATTGAAAGTTGGGAGATCTTCCAATTACTCAACCTTTGGGATACTTTATGAGGTAAAAACTGGTCACTTTGTTTTGACACTTGATCATGATGGAGAGGGACAGCAAGTATTTGCCCAAGTTTGCTGTCCTTTGGTAACCTAGCTACTGCACAATTTAATTTCTCCACACTGACTTTCTGGCCAGAGCTACTATAGAACATCTCAAGAATATTACTAATAACATTTGCTTGCTCCAAAGTCGCTTAAGCAAAAAGGTGAAGATCATCTACAAAAGTGATAAGGAAATAACAACACAATAACAATAAAAAAAATACATAGTAAATGTAGCATAAATAAATCTCTTTAACTTATAGAAATCTGTGAGAGTAACAACAAATAGATAACAATAACAAATCACCACAATCACATAAAAGACACCAAAGATTTTTAACGTGAATTTTTTTTTTCTCAAAATAAGAGTAAAAAATCACGAATTGTTTAAACCAAAAAAATGATTCCACTATAATCAATAAAGATACAAAAGAGTCTTAATTACGTTTACGAAAGAGTTTTAATTAAGTTCACAAAAGAGTATTAACAGTTAGATAAGCAACAAGGCTATAAAAATTACATATAGAAAATCAAGAAGATGAAAAACTTCAAATAATAGAGCTATTGTGCGAACTGAATATGTCACAACTTATATATCATTTTCACAATCCAATCGTTCAGAGTGAAGAACCAAATCTTACGAACCTACTACCAAACTTGTAGCCTAATCTAAGCGTGAATGAATCTACAATTGTAATTTTACGATGACTACTTTATGTATGAGCAAAAATTACTTTTTTTCTTTTTCTCTCTTTGACACCTAATGTTCTCTTTTGTTTTAGACCTAACTGTCTTTCTCTTCTTTTCTCAAATCCCTCTTTCCTTAAATAAGTGAGAAACTTAGTGGACTTCTTAATATTGGACTTTTATCCACATAGAAAGGGAGTCTAATACCTAACAAAAAGCTAGGTGAGAGCTTTGGGCCACCTCTTGAAAGTTGGACAAGCTTCCACATTTTTTGATCCATTGCATAATTAATCAAATGGAATAATCTCTCAATGTAAAGCACAAAGAGATAAGGTGAAATGGGATCTATAACACCCTTTTTATCTTTTCAAAATAAGTTTAGAATAAAGTCTTGAGAAATTCATATTGATAATAATAGAATAGTAAACAAACAATGTTGTTAATAAACATTTTTTCCTTTAGGTGGAAACTAAATAAACTATCACATTAAACATGTCAGATCAAATATATATATATATAATTTTTCAAAAACCATTCAAATTACAAATCATCATTTTTGGTGCTAGTAAATCTCATCATAACAATTACATCCAAACAACTCTAAGAATTCAAAATAACATGTATCAAGTTGCAAAACATTCTCATACAATCTTCTAGATTTGAACCCTTCGTCTAGTGTATATTCGCTGCCTCTTTCCTAGCTAAAGGTCATCTCTAACCACGAGGATGCGTACCCATCGCCCTACTAGAAGTTGCGTCTGTCGCTTGGAAGTCAACAGGTTCACTTCTACCATCAACATCTGAAAATGGGAGGGAGGGAGGGGGGGGGAAAGGGGGTAGAAGTGAGTCATCCATCGTCAATACACACAGATATAAGATAACATGGAATAAAGTAATATTTATTATTGCATACACTCTCCTCGCCACATTGTGCCTATTGAGATATTCTACTAATCATATTTTAGGATCCCTCAATGCCTTTAAAATCTTTTATCTCCAAGAGGACTTACACAAAACGTATTATTGATCCAAGATTTTCTTTCTGGGTGATGATTGAGAGTACATACCCTGTCTAATACATTGAACAAGGATACTTTCAACTAAATCATGCCAATGTTCCGCTTTGTCAGGAACACCAAACTGGTTATGTGAATCTCTCTTATCTTAAAGTCATCACAACTTGACACCTTATACTACTTCTAAGGACTCACCGAGAGCCTATAACATTCCTTAAGTATCTTTTGTAGTCAACCCATGCAATGTTCCAATCTCAATTCTCACACATATTTCTGTCATATCATTCGTCAACTACCTTCTCTCTTTCCTGCAAACGAGTCTTTATTTCAAGTACTGACACAACAAGAGTAATTAGAGTGATTTTACCCTTATGAGTCATCCATTTGTCAACTCTTTAGAAGTCTCTTTATAAAATCAGGTTCTTGCCCCTTTTTAAAGTTCAAGCTCTCTAATAAAGCATAAAAACACAGGAGTCATCATCCATGTCAGAACTTGTTTCCATCAAGATCCTTATACACATTCCTATCCATTCTTCCTACTAAAACTCTACCTCTCAAAGACATTCAATCATGTTCTTTCATCAGAACATGTCTTAAAACATATAATTTCATCTCTTCTAATAAGAGAGGCAAGACGTTTAACCCTAACAATTTCAAAATCTCAAGTTTATGTCTTATCAAGAGTAATAATAACAATAATTAAGAAATATCATGTATTCAGCAAGGGAAAAATAATTAACTAGATAAAAGAATTTGCAAAAACAAGTAAAAATTTTAGTTAATCCTTTTAAATACCATTATTTATCTAATTAGTTTATGAATTCATTAAGTTGATGAGAAATACTATTTTTCTACACTCTGATTTTTACTATACATCCTAAGTTCATTCTCAGTGGTCATTAGAATAAAGTGATAACATAAAATTATCCTAACCCTTATATTGACTAATATTAAATTAAGTTTAATCAATTTCAATCATTTATTTATTTATTTATTTCACTGAGTTTTCTCTCTCCCTCCTCCTTTTTCTTTCTCTTCCCTTCATCTTTCCTTTTTTTTTTCTCTCTCTTCCCTTCATCCTTTCTTTTTTTTTTCTCTCTCTCTCTCTTTCTTTTTCCTTTCTTCCTCTCTCCCTCCACCTCTCTCTCTCTCTCTTACTTTCCATCTTCCTCTCTCTCACTCCGTTTCTCTTTCTTTCTCTCTCTATCTTCCTCTCCTCTTTTTTGAAGAAAATGAACTACCCTTAAGTTGCAATTACTCCACTATTCCCAGCATAATTTCAAAAATTAAACTCAATCAAATTCCAATTCATTTCAATAAGTAGAAGGAAACAATTCACAGTTCAAATTCATTACACGAGTAGGGAATGAAGAAAAATTAAAGACACAAATTGGTTACTGGTGGTAGCATTCAATGAGAATGAAAAATTTTTCGATCAGAGCATCACATAATATGACTTTTTCTTTTCAATGAGTTCATGAATTTAGAACTCAAATTAACGATAATTGACAATCATAAATCTGTCCCATATATATAACTAATTAACTTGAATTAAATTCTATAATTAATTAATTAATAAGATTTATATTTTTACAATTAATGAATTATAGAACAACATAAATGTCCTTAATTTAAGTGGGAATGTTGAAATGACAAATTTATCCATCCACTTCTACTTTTACATAACTAAAGATAAATATTTAATTAATATTAATTAATATCAAATAATTGTAAAAAAATTCTTTTATGGAAACTTACAATTTTGATTTGCTTATATAATTATATAAAGATATAAACATATATAATTACCAAAAAATTATCCGATACTTTTAATTTTAAAAATATAATTATTGAAAAAAGTGTTCCAGCTTCTCGTGAATAAAAGATAATTTGAAAAAAAAATATTAATACATAACTGAGAATGAGAAAATTTTCAATTGGAGTTTCACATAATATTAATTGTTGTTTTACAATGAGGACATAATTTTACGACTCATCGTTAATGATGATAGATCGGAAGAGCG
>JAMLFT010008617.1:0-12311 GCA_026544285.1 Pachyrhizus erosus | reverse complement strand
TGAGGATTAGAAACTAATTATTTGATATATTGCCATCTGATTGAGGATTAGAAACTAATTATTTGATATATTGCCATCTGATTGAGGATTAGAAACTAATTATTTGATATATTGCCATTGAAGATGGATTGAGTGACTTTGGCTTTAGTAATTTTTTATTTTATCATTAGTTTGACAGTCCAAAATTTTTATTTGTTTTAAAAAATATATTTTATTTAATTATTATTTTAAGTTTTATTTTTTATATTTTAAAATTATAAAAAAAATATTACCGAGTGTTTAGGTTAATTTTGTTGTCTCAAATATCATTTAAATTATCATTTGTTGTAAAAAAAAATTAACAGTGTAAAATTGTTAGAAATTTTTTAATAAATATTAAATCGTGAGAATTTATTTTTTCATGAAAAACATTTTTGACCGTTTAAGAATTATTACAATTTTTTTTACGATTCTTTTATATAAATCTAAAATTCGATATGAACAATAAAAGTTTTTGTACTAATTAATTTACATATTCAATGATATTTTTTATGATTTTAAAGCATTAAAAATATAAAACTAAATTATTAATTAAATTAAAAATAGTTTTAAAACAAATAAAAATTCAAGACCATTAAATTAATATAATGATCCAAAATGGGAAAAAGTCACCCAATCCGTTCCATTGACATTCATCTAAGATACCAATTTCTTTAAATAATTACTCAATCACTTACATATAAACAAACAACATCATCTCATTAACTGGCTGAATGAAAAGAAACATCTAGGTTATATGTATATTAACAACTCACTAATACAAGAAATTATTAGATAATTTTAAATTGTTATAATTTTTAATAATATTTATATAATATGTAATTAAATGATATTATTTTTTTATAAAATATAAATTTTGAATATATATTATTTAAAAATTAATTGAAACTATATACACTTAGTAACCATGTACTACTTAACAATTTTTCTCGAAACACTGAGCATCTGTTTGTTTCCGATGACGGAAACAATTTTAAGCAGATGAAAATGTTTTGGCAAGTTTAAATACAAGTGATTTTAGGAAGAAATAATTTTAATATTTGTTAGACTCGCTGTATTATTATTTTTTATTTATTTCTACTCATCATTTTTATCTTTTTTCTCATTTTATTTATATTTTTCAACCAAATATTTATATTTATATTTTATTTCTTATTTATTTTTTTATTTTAATTCATTTTATTTTTCTCTTCTGTACCAAACACACTACAAATATTACTTGTTGACCTACAAAAGTCCAAATCACTAGGAATATATGGCCTTTAACCATCATATACGTAATAAAAAAAATGGATAAATCATAGGAAAGAACTGTATATGAACTTTATAATGGCATTAGGATATATATTACTTTATATAAATTCTCAGTATCTTGAATACGCAACGAAATGTCGCACTAGCTAGTTAAGATTCCGAGTTCGTGTTTCCTTTTGGATTTATCTATTCGATCAAATCGTTGTTCAACACAAATATTTTATTTATAAAAACAATCTTTTTTATGGCTTTTAGCATAAGATTCCGGGAGTTGGGGTCGTTTTTCACTTTTTCTCACACGGTTAGTTAAAGTGGTGGCTTTTTTTTTCAAAATAAATAAAATAAAATGGCTGCTATCAACTTTAAGCAAGATCAAACCGCATCAAATTGCCCAAAGTGACTTTATGGCATGCTTTAAAAACATTCTCTATACATAATTATTAACACTATATTGATAATTTATTTGATTTAAATTTATTTAATTTTAAATATTTAAATATTTAATTTGATTTGGCAAAAATTAAGAAACAATCAAGCAATTTCGAATTACTTATTTTAAAGTTTTAAAGAAATATTTAAATACATGTCATATTAACACATTATATAGTAACAATTAGTTTGTTTTAATAAAATTAAAAATGATTTTTTTAAATAAGATTTCAATTGAGCTTTATAAATAAAAAAATTGTAGTACTTAAAAAAAATATCTTATTAGAAGTGGTTAGTTATGTTTTTTAATAAAAATTAATTATCCATAAAGTTAACAAATATTTCATACTAATAATATAATTATAAAAAAATAGTTACATTATATTTATTTTATTTATATTATAATATATAATTAGTTTAACTTAATTAATAATTTTAAATTAGAATCTTAAATTTTTTTTTAATAATTATATTAAATATTTGAGCGAAGAGATTCAATCTTTATAATAATCCTTTTTTATTTGAGCAAATCTGTATCTCATAAAAAAAATACATGAGTTTTCAAAAAAAAAAAAAAAAAAGACATATTAGCAATCAGACACTGTTAACTGTTAAAGAGTTAAGTGTGTGTTAGCATCTTTGCACACATTTCAATGAACCAAACGTGAAAGAAAAGATTTGGTAGATTTCAACGCCTTTACAAATACCCCAAACCAGCCCTGTTTACTAAATAAATTAAACTTAATTACTGAATAGGACATGTTTCCTGCTATTGAAGATTTCATTGCTTTCAACGAGAATCAAATTGGAGAACTCCTCATTGAAAGATGAATCTTAACCCTAATTGTGGCTGTTTAGTTGTGTTATGTTATTCATTTTTATGAAGAAATTGCCATGTGGTCAGACAAAGCATACCCCACCGAAAGTAATATTGATTACTAATAATGCATTTTTAAATCAACTGGGTTCCACAACCCTCGATCTTTTATCATTTCATGGTACGTATCAAGTTGAATAGAAGGTCGATCTCTTTAAGAAAATTCCTTTTTATGTATATCAAAAGCCTATATTATATTGAAGACATGATTCATAATACAATATATCTTCACAGATTTGCGCTTGAAATGACTTTAACTTATCGTTATTCACAATTGGTCTATAAGAAAGAAAAATAATAACATTTTTTAATAAATTAAAATTAATTTATACATAACTTAATATAGAGAATTTTTTTAATTAACTTCTTTAAAAACTTATTTTAATTATATATAAGTTAATTTAAATTTAAAGAATTTTTTTTTATCTTTTTATGAAAAAATTTATCTAAATAGTATTAAATTGCAATTTGTTACTTAAACCGAGCATCGCAAAATTTCAACAAATAAATATTATGAGACTGTTAAGGAATGATATGCTCAACTAAATAAGTGATTGTGAGCGGCAACAGAGTGACTGTTTTATGCTTTTCGAAAAGTTGGTATTTCATGTCTCTGCACTTTTTCGTGTGAAGCGTGTGTCTGTTGTTAATGTTAAGATTTGTATTTTTTTCTTTCAAATTTCAATCTTATCCTTTGCTAATCTTCCTTGTATTAAAAGTACATCGATCCGCGAATCCCCCCTCTCTTCCTCTTACAGTGTCTAAACTATAAAAGAAACAAGTTTTATTTATATGGCACACACTCTTCTCTATACTTGCACAATTTTGAGTTGAAGCTAGTAATTTATGCGTAAGATAATCTATGCATTAAGTAGAACGCACTCTCAATGTAAATTTTTATTTATTTATTTATTTATTTTAATAGCGCATGGAAATAAAACTTATAATATGTATACACTGATAGGGATTCTTTCTATATATACTTTTTTTTGTCTTTTCACATCTGTATACCTATTTTATGTAATATTTTAATTTCTTTTTAAATTACACCATTATATCTCTTATATTCTTTTTCTTTTTTAATTTATTCTCTTAATTTCACGTTCAGATCCACAAGAGACGTATTATTATTTTCATTTAAATTTTTATAATTTATAAATTAACAAAGTGGTGGAAGAAGAGGGAGAAGGAGAAGGAGAAGAAGAAGAGGATGCAGTTATGTGCCCTTAGGTCACATTGACAGATAAAGAGAATGTTCTGCTGCAGAAAAAAATTCGTAGGGAATCACAATCGGCAACAGTAAAGTAAGCCCTTTGAAGGTAGAAGAGGGCGATGACGTGACCTTGATGTGATAGAATTAGTACGGAGGATAGTGTAGGATAGACAAGCGTTGAACACGGAGAAGTGGATCCTATTTTCCCACGCTATAGCTCTTAACTC
This sequence comes from Pachyrhizus erosus, assembly GCA_026544285.1. Taxonomy (NCBI): domain Eukaryota; kingdom Viridiplantae; phylum Streptophyta; class Magnoliopsida; order Fabales; family Fabaceae; genus Pachyrhizus; species Pachyrhizus erosus. The sequence continues at coordinate 8,272 of JAMLFT010008617.1, read as the reverse complement.
TTTACAAAATCATCTTCCTCGGACTACCTTTACTTCTCATAAATATTACATTTTTAATCATTCAGTTTCCCATCCTAAATTAAACTATTCCTTGAGTACCACACCAATTGCTTTGACGTTCAACTTTGAATCACCTTTTCGTTTTCTCTAATAACCTACATTCTGATCTGTTACTTGTTTATTAAATTAGTTCAGCAGGGACAAATGACAATATACTATTAGCCATGCCCGGGATAACAAAAATGCCCACCCCCAGTTTCAAATAAGCAGTTTGTACCTGGTTTTGGAGCAACTTTTTTTTATTTTTCTTTACACTAGTAATTCTACTCATTTCATAATTGATCGTTTGTAACTTTGTAGATAATTATTCTTTATTTTATGTCTTGAGAAATTCAAATTAGAAAAAAAAATTAATCATATATCTCATTTAAGTTATCTTTGTGGGCAGGCAAGACTGATCCTCTACTGTTGTGCTATCTCTACAGTCGAAAAAAAAAAACAAATAAAAAAAATTAGACAAAGATGGAGAGGCTATATAGAAGCCAGTGGTTCAAAATTATATATAAAAAAAAAAAAAACAGAGAAAGAGAGAGAGAAATCAATTGTAGAGGACTCGTGTTCCTTAAGAACAAAAAATGTGGGAACAAATCATATTGTTTTTTATTTGATTTTTCTGGAAGCTTTTTGAATACTATCAATAAATTTTCCACAATGTCAAAGACTTTATCTAGCTTGCCATTTATGTAGTTTGATTCTCATAGGAAGAGGTTTTCTGAATATTAGTTTGTCACTTTTTGTTAATTACCAAGTTACTTCTCAAAATAATTAGTATATTGGACCATAAAAATATCTATTATTTGTTATTGTGGTTATATTTTTAAAAGATATTTCAATGAATTAAAAGAATAGGATGTTTATAATCTGTGACTTTTTTTCATACTAGAATAATAGCATCCTAGTTAAATGGTTAGAGGGTTTGACAGCCTCCCACATGACTTAAATTTTTCTTCTAAACTCAATGTTTCAACTTCAAGTCTAGTGCATTGTTAGACTTATTGTATTTGAGGTGTTGTTTGCTCTAACTCTTGTGAATCTTCATAATTTTATCATTTAAAATATATCTTGGTAGATTAAGTAAACATAATATTTATAAATTATTTTTAGTCTCAATTTATAAGAAATTTGTAAATTTTTTTATACAGAGGAATATTTTTTTAACAACATATTTCGTAGTTCGTATATAACCAAGATCAGCGCAAAAAATTATAGTCTTAACTAATTCTTTGTTATTTAGATTCTAAAATATTAATTTTAAGCAAAACAAGATAAATTCCAATTATCTATCTAACAAATCTATTTTCATTAAAGGGCATGTTAGGCTAGAATCTCGTATAGACAAATCCATTCATTGCCAGAGTGACGGTAAGACAACATTTATTTAGGAGGTTTAAAGCATTTTCTGAACGAAAAAGAACTAATACATTTTATGATATAAATATATTTAATTTTTATTCAGCACTTATTTATAAAATGATAAAAAAATTGATAGAAAGGCATAATAATAAGATATATCATTACTCAAAAGCTATGATTTGAGTAAAATAGATTCACAATCTATTATGGGTCTTTCATTTTATAAATGCACATTTGCATCTTTAGGCCACACATTAAAGCCATTACACACAAATAAAGGAAAATTCTAGGTTCCCAAATCTTGAAATTAATTAATGATTCATTTGTAAACAAAAATTGATGACTCATCTGTAAACAAAAATTGATGACTCATCGATCTTGTCAATAAAAGATGTGTACGGTAACGATGCACAACTTCAAACTACCCTCACTCTACAAAAGGAAATGCATGAAGAAAAAGAGAATACACTATCTTTGTTCCTTTTTAGTTTTTCATCCTTTTTAGAAAGAAAAAAAAAACTTTTTATTTGTTATTTTGAAATTTTAAGATAATATTAATTATTATTTTATCAACTATACTTTTATTTTTACCTATTTTTTAATTATGTTACATACTTGCTATTAAATTAAAGAGAGAAAAAATGCAATAATAACTAATAAAGAAATTAATCAATAAAAAATAATAAAAGGTATAATAAGAAATCAAATAATAATTTTAATAAAAAATGAAAACATTAATTTTTTAATTGTTGCGTCACAATCTTAGAAGATGCTTAAAAAATAATGAAAGTAGTAAGGATTAAGGGAGACATTAAAATACAAATGTCAAATGATCTTAGTCGGTGTTTAGGTTCTAAGATATATATGATATATTATTTATATAATATATTTTTATAATAATTTCTATAGTGTTATTTTTTTATTTCTTCTTATCACACAATGCATTTTATCTCAATTTTTTTTCTCTTTCTGTCTCTCATAATTATACAAATTTAATTTTGTACAATTTTATTGTATACCATAATTATGGTATGTTATAAATGATTTTCGATAGTGAAGTCAAGCTGTATATTCTATTGATAATTATGGTCCAAGAATGATTTGTTGATTTGAACATTTTTCACTCCATTTTTTTATCAAAACCTTGAAGATTTGATAGTTGGGTTCGTGTAAAACATGATTATTTGAATTATAATTTGGTAGTGATGAACACAGATTTTTTAATAAATACTTTAAACAGTTTAGGAAAAATTTAATGTTTTTAATTAAACTGAATAATTTGTTTAATATGATGAATTAATTAATTTAATATTCATAATAAAAAAATATGAGAATAATTTGGTAGTGTATTTTCAGGTCTTGGAATTTGAAGTAGAGAATGGGAAGGAAAATATAAAGTTTCTAAAAAAAAAAAATTAAAATAACGTTTTCATAATGAAAAAAGTCAATTTATATTTTAGAAATTTATAAAATTATATTCCACATAATTTCTCTTTTTTTAAAAAGAAGAAAATCTGAAATAAGTTGACCAAACATTACCTTTAATATCGATTACATAATTGTTTGTGCGAGAAATAATATATGTTTTTAACAAGAAATTTAAAAAAGTTATAAGGAGTTGATGTGCATAATTGTTAGTCAATGAAGGGTTTGTGATGAGTTATAACTTGTTTAAGAGATTTGTTTGAGACATAGAAAGGAAATTGTGATGGATTGGAATGTCAGTTGCAACTTTACCACAAAGATTCAAAGGTTGCTTGAATAATCGTTTTGCAACTTTATGCATATAAAAGATGTCTTGTAATAATGTGGGAGGGTTATAGATTTGTTTGCGCAAAAAGTATAGTGTGAGAGGATTTATATATAACTTTATGCGCGTCAAAAGTTATTCTACAATATTTATCATAAATTCGATACCTTCAAATATATAAATTATGTCAGTACAAATATATAATAATAATATTTAGTTAAACATATGAAGAAGAAAATGTGTTATTCCTTAAACAAGAGATTAGTTTGGGGTCCTAATTAAGTAAGTTGGCAGTTAGTGAGCGAGGTAAAGCAATGAGGGAAATAGATGGATAATTTGCATACATTTTTTTTTGTTGTAAGTGTAATTTAACATGTGTACCATGTAAATGAATAATATCTAACCATGGTTTAATAGTTGTGTGTAAGGCACATCTTGAAAGAATATATGCACGCGTCAGCCAGCGGTGGCAATGCACTAATCACCAATGAAACAGACAAACAAGAATTTATCAGTGATTAACTATTATTAAGGAAATGCACTTAGTGACAAGTGGGTCATTTATTGTTGGCCATTTTGTAACAGGAGTGCCTTAAGTATGTACTGATTAATTGATTATGCCTGCCTTAGAGTCTTAAATTAATCATTCACAGATACACTATGTTGCAATCCTTTTCCTAGTTTTTTAACGTTTTGTTAGAACTTGGACGAGGAATAAGAAAAATCAAATCAAATTAAAAATTATTTTTTTATTACTATTAAAAAATTAAACTTTTGTTTTATTAAATATGTATATGTACATATATATGTTAAATAATCTTTCGATTCTTTTAATTTAATAGTTGTCAACAGAGGTTGATTTAATTGGTAATGATTATGTTTATATTTCAGAAGAACATAAATTGAAATCCTATTATCAGTGTAAAAATTTTGTTAATAAATAATCTGAAAATATATTTGTAACTGTTTTTTTCAATCTATCTTAAACTTGGTGAGTCACCATAATTTGATTCACCTGAAACCAAATTTTAATATGATAGTGGATGAACAAATAAATTAGTAAGTTGTTAATTTGTATTACTTTCCCACTTTTTCTTTGTTTAAGAAAAGAATTTTTGTGAATGCTTCATGATATTTTTTCTTATTAAATGTTGAAATATTAATTTATCCACCTATTTTTAAGCAAACCTCGTTGCTCCAAACAACCTTTTACTGGCCTGTCATGTCAAACAGCTTTTTGCTTTAGAAAATTATTGCTATAAGAAAGAAACAAGCACCCTGTGATGGTCCTCTTCTCTATCATCATCACATGCCGCAATTCAAAGTGACAGTGTAAAAACCCAAAGTGCTCTTCTTGAATGCTCATCTTAGAGTCCTCAACTCATAGTAGTGAAACTCCAGGCTTCATCAGTCTTTATTTGTTAGAAAACATTTTTTTCAGCTTACAGCGTGGGCTTTTTGCTCTCCTCATAACACCCACACTCACCTTGGCTCCATGACCATTTTGGTTTCTTCCGGCCATTTTCATTTGGGCATCATATATAGTTAACCGATCAATCACTTTTAGAAGTGACTCTTCCACGTGGTTTCATTTAACTCTACTCAGTGGGTTCCATTGAAATGTAAATGTCGATTTGACTTTTTGACAAATTTACAGTTATTAAGATACACGATTTGTTTTTAATTAATTCACATCACCCACACCACCTTTGATAACTAAAAGTTAGGCTCCACCAAATATGATCCTACACTTTCCTTTATTCATAATAATCGTGCAATTATTTCTAAGGATATTGTAAATAAAAGTATTCTTAGAATTTGTTTTTGACAGGTATAAAATATATTATATTTACATATGAAAGCAAAAAATGTACTTTTATCCTGATTTATTGCTTAATTGCACTTTTTCATCCCTAAATTAATGGACTTCTACATATTATACACTACTTTGATTACTATACTCTATTACTAATGTATGATGAAGTTTCATACACACAGCGTGAAGGATAACATATTAACATCAAATGTTTATATTCAGAGTAATAATGTGTAAAGCTCCCCCAAATAAATCTATTACTTTTTTAAACACGACACTAATAATTCAAGCTAGAATAAAGTTATTAACTATTAACTATACATTACAATTGCTGTAAAACAAAACAAAGAAAATCGTTGGAATAGAGAAATACTTACATGCAATAGCTATTTCATCCTTGTCACTTTGTAGAGAGAACAAAAAATGCATTCAGTAAAACTTAACTGTTAAGCGAAATATGAATTTGTGTAGGGAAAAAGAAAACTGTCATATGATTAGACTGAGTAAGCTCTTTAACTTTTACTAATTTATGATGTATAACATTACTGAGCTTTTAGAATAACCAATGAGTGATCCCTAGTCTACTTCATTGGGCTTGGCACACTTATTCTAGACAACTATATGTGTGAAAAGATACATCAAACGTAACCCAGAAATTTCGCTGAGCAGAACAACCTAGCTATACGCAGAGATGTCTACATTAATTCTGCACATAATACATCATATCCTAATTTGCATTGCATCTGTAGCTTACTCCAAGTGGAAAACTCCAATGTCCCGCCCCTACTGATCGTATTCCCTTATTTAAGCTGCTCTTACTTGTATGTAATGTATATTTGTACACGCCATCTCTAACTTCATTGAAGAAACACCCCTTGTGTGTGTGTAGAAAATGAGGTTGAATTGAAAATAAAATATTAATTAATGTTCACTTGTATATATGAATCATGAAATAGTATGCATCACTTCAGCATTGCCTGTGGACGAATTAATGCCAAGAAAATGTAGCAACTAACCGAATGCAGACACCAGCAGAAGAAACACACACAAATGCTAACTTTGCTATAATTATGTAAACAAAGCGATTTAATGCCTACTATTAAATTTATATGATTAGCAGGGTTAGCAATAACTTGGTAGTATTTCATTATGTTTTGACTTTAACATGCTAACATCGTAAGATGCATTCAGACTGAGTGGCAAGTTGTAACAACATATAATGGGTGTAAAGTTGGTAAATACACGCATCAATTAGCTGGCTAGCCATAACAAAACAAAGTTCCAAAATAATAGAGTAACAATTTGTGGCTGGAAAAAGTATCTTGAATGTGTTTGTTTGGGATATATGGTCCAGGTAAGGGTGCACCCCTTTATCCACATGTAAGTTTGTAGCCGTGGGAGGTGATTTACGTGTATGTGAGAATGGGCCATTGTACAAGCAGGGTATCCTCTGCATCAGTTCTGGCTGGCTGGCTGGCTGGCTGGCTGCTACATCAGTGTGAATTATATAATGAAGAATTTTTAGGTAGTCGTGTTCATGCCAAAAGAAATCAAATCGATCCTATCAGAGGGAGGGTGAAAGGTTGGATTTTAATCGCTTGTGGGGAATCTGAGTAGTATGGTACTACTAGTGTTGAGTTAGATAATAGACACTAACTCTGCCTCGTCCTAGTGTGGGGCTCTTGTCCTTAAGGTAAAGGACCCTCCACCTCATACATGCAAAAAATTATTACATAGTCTCACATTAGTATTATTTGGGGCAATTTTTATGTGACACAGTTAAATTTCATTAACCCATTTTCATATATTAAAAAATTTGACCAACATTATGTTGATCAAGATAGGATTGGACTCAGATTCTACAACTAATGTTAAAGTTTTATGGATGAAAATATTATAGGTGAGAGAAAAGGTCTTTAAATAAGTGATTCACTAATATTTTTTTAACAAATATCAGTTATAAATCAAATCACTAAATATTTCATATATATAATATGAAACTAAATAAAAACTGAAAAATCCAATTATGTATCACATGAAAATTTTGATCAAAACTATAATAATGTAATAATCCATACTAAGTAATAATTTCTCTGTAGAAGACCGCTTGGATTATTAATTTCCCTTTCTCTATGTGTGGAGAGGTCCTAGGAGTAATTAAGTGAGTGCTAAGAAAATCTCTGTTCACCCGAATGAAGATAGGGATTTATGAGTGTCAACCAGAAAAACCGGGGGAGGTTGTGCAGATGAGTGGATATTTATGGTAAGAAAGTGATTGCGGATGATCACATGCATGAAGTGTATAAAGCTGGTGGAGATGATGATGACATGCAACGCAATATATGATTGTAGTTGCTTCTGATATTTGTTTACATTCATAATTTAAGTGGTGACCATTTCGGAGACTCTGATGGGTGATGATCAGAATTGATTTGACCATTTACCAGTGGCAGTAAAATTGCACTGCGATTTGAATCTAAGAAAATGTCTTATTATTTTGTCTGCTGCGGTTCCCTAGTGTTCTGAGTATGTGTATATCTTGGACGTAAAGTCACTAGTGGGACCAGTTTCAGGAGGGAACAATCAACAACGTAAGAAAAATGTGCCAGAAAAGTGAATTGGCCAAAAAATCAAGACGTTTCCTCTGGCTTTCACAAGTTTTTTACAGCAAAAGAACACGGAAAGACTAGCAGTTCTTCCTTCATCTTTCGCAGGTGGCAAAAATATAAGGCATTGTACCAAAAGAATAATTTACATTTTTTTAAGAGGGGGCCACCACAGTGGTTTTTAACTTTTCAGTAACATAGCCTGTGGTCCCAGGAATCTTGTCAACAGAGTCCAATTGCAACAACAATTAATTACTTACCTAATCTCAACAAGTTGACTAAACAATGAAGGCAAAAAATTAATGGAATACACAATTTGTACATCGTGATAGTGGAATACTTCCTCCTTATGTTAAATTGAATTTTTATCTACATGGATGTAAAAATATTATGAACAAGCTAACTTCAATACAAACTACATGACCAAAAATAAAAACATTTATACATTTTTCACAAATCAAATACAACCAATTACTTATTAATGTAGTGACTTAATTTACCAATGAGACTCATTGTGTTAGTAAGAAATATTTATAATTGACTAAAATTTATTAAAAGATTATTAATTTTGATAAATTTTATTTTAAAATCAAAAGAAAAATTAATTAAATAAAAATAAAATTCATTAAAATTAATATTTTTTTGTAAATTTTAGTTAACCATAAAAAGAATATTAAAAAAGATAAT
>JAMLFT010008616.1:0-13520 GCA_026544285.1 Pachyrhizus erosus | reverse complement strand
TTATACATTCACCCACATACTATGATAACAATTAAACTTTGAAATTAATATTATATATATGGATTTGGGATGTTACAAAGATCCTTCTAAATCTCATATTAATTCTACTAATGATTTTTCTTCTATTACTTCCAAGCATAAGAACATCAAATGTCTTGGAAAAGGCCATATTGCATCCCAATGTCCTAATAAGAAGACTATGATCTTGAGGGAGAATGATGAGGTCTCTAGTGCAAGTTCATCCCCATCACTAAATGCTTCTAGTGAAGAAGAGAGTGAATGTGAGACTTTATGCCATGAGGGAGTCTTGCTTATGGTGAGGCGCCTCTTGGGTAGTTTAGCCAAGGAGGATAACACTTTACAAAAGGAAAATATTTTTCATTCAAGGCGTTTGGCTCTTAGGAAAGTTTGTTCTCTTATTGTTGATGGAGGTAGCTGTACCAATGTTACAATTGTTAAGCTTGTTGAAAAATTGTGACTTACTACTACTCCTTATCCCACACCCTACAAGCTTCAATAGTTAAGTGATGAAGGAGAGTTGGTTGTTGATAATCAAGTTGTGATTACTTTTTCCATTGGCAAGTATGAAGATGAAGTCTTATGTGATGTAGTGCCTATGGAAGCAAGCCATATCCTTTTGGGAAGACCTTGGCAGTTCGACAAGAAAGCTATTCATGATGGTCATTCAAACAAGTTCACATTTGTACATAAGGGGTGCAAAATCACTTTAGTACCTATGACTCCTAGTTAAGTGTGTGAGAACCAAATTAACTATGAGGTCAAGGAGAGAGCAAGAGAGGAAAAAAGAAAAGGGAAAAAAAAAGTGAGCCTGAGGGCAAACTTAAAAAGAAAGCAGAAAAAAGTGAGGACCCATACAAGTGAGAAAAATAAGAGTGAAGAGAAAAAATGAGGTGAAAGATCACATTCTAAAACACAATTTAGGCTCAAGAATAACTAAAAAAGGATAAGTAAAACGTGAAATATAGATGTGAGAAAAGTAACAAATTCTACAAAAAATAAAATGTGGATTTGGGAACAGAAAAGAGGAAAGACGATGTTACAATCAAAGATTGATAAGCCAAGAAGGAATGATCGCCACAAGAATGTTGATCTCTCGATAAGATCAAGGATAATTAGCTCATTCAAGAATCTTAGAGTCACATACTCACATAAAAGTGTTTGGCCTCCAATTCTATTCTTTCCAAAAATTGTCGTCATAATCTATTTATAAGAGTTTAAATATGCTCAGCCCCAAATGGTCAATTGGACTATATATCAAGAGGTTCAAAACATTATTAAACCAAATAAAACAAATTCTAATGCTAAATAAAATCTAAAAACATAGCATTTTATTGAAAATAATTAAATTAACATAACTTTTAATTAAATCCATCGGAGCCTACATATTTCAAATGTATGCAATTAATCATCACAGATTCTTCTAAATTCAAATTGATCTACTTTTGAATAGAACAACAATTATCATTTTATTCTTTTTGCTCAGACTCATGTAATTGATCCTTAAAGTTTCTTCAATATCTTTAAAATCTTTGTCTTCAATGAACTTTTCTTGATTTCCATTAAGTTAAAAATAAACTAGATCCCTTGACATGAAATCCAAGATTACTTATAAATAATAATACTTTCTTAATATAACAATAAGATAATTTTTTTTATCAAAATATGATTTATTATAAATCTCGTATCTAATTTTAACTTTATGAATACTAATAACTTTAACTAATTTGATGTTTAGAACCAATTACCCACTATATCAGTTAATCCTAGACTCAATCCGTGACAGATCTGAAAAATGGTTGTCCTAATCCAATATCAAAGTTACATATACATTATCAGGAAATGGTAAAAATATATGAACGCAGGATGCATAACATAATATCCATTTTTGTTTATTTAAGCAATTAGCAAAACCATGTAGAAAAATAAATAAATTACCTAGGAAAACCATAAACCACTTGTCCACATCACTAAAAGATGAGTTGGATGTTTGATAAAAATATTTCTTACTGATCCTTTTTTTAGTGATTTTCAAGAGCACTCAACGACTCAGCTAGTGAACTGATACTTATGTATGCCAACCATTACATATTTCCCCTATCAATTATTGACATTGATGTTTGTACAATTGGCCCTCTTTGGAATCCATTTACCGACAAAAAACACAAGGGAAGTTTATGATTCCCTAGACTCCTTTTCAAAGCAAAATTATGCGCAATGAATTCAAACATGTCATAAGCAATGAACATGAGGTGACAAGTAAAAACAAAAACGAGCTCTCAATCACTTTGATGCCAATCTGGAAACATTTGTTCTTATCTCTATACACACACCATGACACTAGAATCTAATAAAAATGTCCTATGAAATAGAGTATTGACATTTCTTTCAGAATTATATAAATTAATCTGTTAAGCATTTGAGATATCAACTATTTCGTATTAATACCAATTAAAACAGCAAAACAGAAATTGAAAATCCACCTTAATTAATTTCTTTACTATGTATCAACACAAAAGGATCAAAAATTTATACCTTTGTATCTGTTTTCCGCTTTACTATTAATGTTTTTGCTTGAAGGAGGTACCCTTTTCTATGTTTGGCTAGATGCATTTAAAAGGAAAAAAACAGGACAGAAAGATGAAATCATTTTTTGTTTTCTTGGAAGAAAATGTTGATAAGTTATAAGCAAAATATTTTCTCATATAACTCACTTAACATCCATTAACATCATGCTATCTCGCTGGAGCTTTTCATTGAAATCAGTGACCTGCTTCATTAATTTTATGGGTTTTTTGAATGAACATTTACAAAATTTGATTTGCAAAGTGAATTTTGAAGTGAGTAATTTATATTTGAATATTTTTATCCTGAAAATATTGTAAAACTTGATATAAATTTTTTAATGTAACACAAAACTTACCTTTTATCACTTCTAATCAAATTGAATTTAAACTTTGATAAAAACATTAATTTTATCTCATAGTAACCAAACACTTATATATCTGTATTGATAATAATCAATTAATACTTAAATATTTATTAATAATAATCAATTAATACTTAAATCTTTATTAATAATAGTCAATTAATACCTGTCATCGTAAAACTAAACACCTTAGACAACAAGAGTAGCATTACCTAGACAACCAAAATCAATTACTAGGTGTCTACCACATTATGAAAACTGTGTCTAAAGACTACCAAAAAATTTTATCGTCCATAAAAGTTTCCAATGATAAAACAACATTGTAGCAGCTTAAGAAATTTATGTCAAATTTCAATGGTTAGCCTTAGTTGGCATTAAATAATAGTTTTATTAAAAGAAACACCTTTGTTAGTAGCAATGTTATTAAATTGCTTCCCTATTACTGAAAGTTTATCATAGTTCCAAACTACGAAAGAAAAGAATCTTGTATGTGGAGTGGTGATTCTGGGAATTAGCAATAATAAGCACAGAAATATGGCAGGCACAAAACCATGAAAAGGGAGTGATTCCTCATGCTGTATCTTTCATGGCAGGCATATCACAAGTACAACAATAATAAATTAAAGTTTTGAAATTTGTTAGGTAATGCCAGTGTAGTCTGATTTCACTTTTTACTACCATATCTTATATCCATATTCCATGGAATGTACAGAAGAGTAGTAATAACTGTCGCAGTTGAATCAGTAAATAAAGTCACCGTAGGAAACCACTTTTGGATTAATAAACATTCTTATAAAAATTTAGATTAAAATCAAGTAAACGTGACCTTTAAAATGCAGCATTGTTCAAAAAGCCGCACTACAGGAAAGTGAACAGAAAGCAAAGTGAAGATATAGGGATCATCACATATTTAGGGCTGGCTAGGGATTAAAGTCTATGACTTCCACTCTCAATTCAGTAAGTATCATTCTGCAACTTCTCAATTCATAGCATTAAATTATATTTTTTACCCTCTTTGGTTGATAATGAACAAAAAATTTAAATTGACCTAGATCACAAAATGGCGGTGGAATATAGGTTTTACACGAGTACCCTATACAATTAACAGTATTATATAAATATTTTCACTTGATAACAACTAATTAATGTCCATTTAAAATGAAATCATTTCACATGTCAAACTTCAGATAATGTAAAGTTGGTTTTGCCCAATGCCAACTGAGGGCAAGGGGAATGAAAAGGAAAAAAGATTATGCTTAAATGTCTGTGGTCAATTATTGTCAACATAATAACTTATGATTTTGAAAGATAAATCATAGATAAGGACAATGACCGTTTTATACCATAGGCGAGAAGTATATGAATATACTTTGAATCATCTATATAAAAAATAAAATTAGACTTAAATATTATCTAATAACTTATAAAAGAAAGAAGGAATCATTTCATGTTACAGAAGCTTATGAAAGCAGTATATAAATAAATTGAGAATTACATCAGTAAGTATAGACAAAACTACGACAAAAGACATTGTAAACAGCATTAAAGCCAATGGAGACTAGAGGGGTTATGTGGTGTATATTCAAACTAAACTTATCTTAATGCTCAACATACATAACACTGTCCCATCATCACATTCAACCGATGTTTGTCTCAAGCGTCCCACCTGAAGTGCATGAATGGCCCTTTTACGTCCCATCACCACTGATCATGTAGACTAAAGATGAGGCAAATGAAAGGATTAAAGATTAGATAAAAATGAACTAAAAGAAAATTAGGAAGAGATAAGCATGATGAAATAGCTTATGCTATATATTTCTTGGTACAGTTTTTTGTTTTATGTAGTTCTAATCACTATTACTTATAAAAATCTGCCCCTGCCTCGGGATAAGACAAGGGGTTGAGCCTAAATCTCCTTTTAATTGCTATGTGCACTGGACCTAAATATATCCGGGGAGTTGAATGAAAAGGGAAAGAAAATAGTAGGTTTCTCTATGCCTCAAGTTATAAACAGAACATTACTTGATAAATCTATGCCTTATTTATCCTTAGACGGAGTTTCTTCTATGTGATTTATTTGCTACATGTGTGTTCAAGGTTAAATATTTTCAGCTCTGAAGTTATGTTGACAAATAAAATTAATTTACTAAAGATTCTGTCTGTTTGCTTGTTTAATTAATTTTTTATTAGTAAATTTAATTGAATTTATGAATAAATAATATATTTAGTGCCATTATAAAAATTATTTTACATTATTATTCAATCATAAATTAATATGTATAATAAATTTATTATATTTTATAATAATTATCTTATAAATTATATTAAAAATAATTTTTAAATGATTTATAGTGTAAAAAAAATTTTAGCAACTAAGGAAAAAGAGACATCTGTGCCTCACCGACTCTTCATATTTTTTAAATAAATAAAAATAATAATAAAAAAATATAATAGTGATAGTTTGTAAAAGGAGTTACAGAAATAAAATATTAATAAAAAATAATTTATGAATATAATTATAAGAGTAAAATAAATATAAAAACATTTACATTAAAATTTCTATTCCTTTCATACATAGTTATAGATAATGTATGACAATGAAACTCTAAATTTTTAAGAAAATAACAATTTATTTATACCAATTTTTTTAGAATGTTTTTTTTTTTTCAAGGAAAAAATGATTTCCCATATAAAATCAATTCCAAACATGTTTAGCCAGTTTCATGCCTGTAAAAGTGGTCCCAATTATGTAAAATGTAGGAGATATGGAAGAAGAGTGGTGTGTGATGACGAAATAAGCAGAGCAGACCAAGCTGGAAATTCAATGCGTGAAAATGGTTTAAGCCTGCACAAAACAGACAACAATAGTGACATAACAAAGGGATGATGATGTTTTAGACCAGAGTGAAACGAGAGACAAAATGTGAACTCATATTGATCCAAGTGGGAGATGAAACCCCAATCCCCATAAGAACAAATGTAAAATCCAATAAATAAATATAAAGTAGAGAGAGAGAGGGTTTCTTTGGTCTTTCCCTCCTAATTTGACTTCCCATTTCATATTCAAAGGAAAAGTGTAGGCCAGTTTTGTGTGTTTGACAGTGAGTCAAGGGACCATGTAAGATGGTATAAATGCCCCTAACATATCATACACTCTTACACAGACAGATAGCAAACTGCATAAAGACAATACATCTTTGGTGACTGCCATTTTACCCTCTCATTTAATGCAACTCAAGGGTACCTGCCAGTTTTCTCTTCTTTTTTTTTTCATTTTTTTCCCATTAAAACATATTGCCACCACACCAATCTCAATGACTAGTGCATAAAAAAACCTCCAGATGCTAAAACCCAAAGTTCTTCTTCCCTCCTTCTGTCTTCCGTGTCTTCTTCTCTCTCAACAGCTTATGCAGTTTCTGTTGTCACTTCTTCAAACTTTTACTGAAAGCACCAAAAAAACCAACCCCGTCTTCTTCTATCTCTTAACCACTCTCTCTCAATATATATCTCTAACTTCCCATTTTTTCTTGTTATTCTCTTGATCAAGCCATGGAAGATACAGAGGAGTCCACCAATGCTAACCAGAAATTCACCACCAAAAGAAGGAGCTTCAGGAATGGAGGCAACTCTCATGAGCATCATCATTATCACCATCATCACCACCATCATCACTATCAGCACCATCATCATCAGCTTCTACAATACTCAACTCAGCTTGGTTTCTGCAACAACCAGAACAAGTATCAGAGATACTACCCAGCTCTTCTTCCTCTACCTTCTCTTATACCTCTTCAACAACTTCCTTTGACTCCACCCTTCCCTCAAAACCACACCATCAAATCAAAACCCCATTTGCACAAACCTCCATGCAAACTCAATAGCTCCCCCTCCTCAGATTACAAGCTGTCTCTACCACCAGATGATCCTAGTAAGCACTAACACTGTTGCCTCACTTTCTAACTCACCCTTTTGCTTGCATTCTTCTTTTGTTAATTCAGAAGCTAAAACATTGTTCTTTAGACCTGCTTGTTTGGTTTTCTTGCAAAAAGAAAATTCAATTTTCCTTTCACTTCTCACATAGATGAAAAAAGCGTCATGATGGCAATAACGTGTAGAAACCATTTCTGGCTATATCTTTTGCATGTGGTTATGTATTTTTTAAACATTTCATTTGGGGTTGTAATTTATATATTTATATATTGATATAATTCTAAAGGTCAATCACGAAGGGTTTGGTCCATATTTTGCATTAGTTTGGTGGTTTTGATGTGAAAGTGTAAGGCCTTGTTGGGGAAAAAAATTTCGGATCAGTGTGCCACTTGCTGCAATTGATGCCTTATGTTTCAATGTTGATTTTGTCAAAAGTAGTACTCTAGTGTATTCTCTTTTACTAAACAGTTGTGGGAATAAAAAATGTTAAACTCTTTCTCTCCATAGTATTTCATGATTGGATTTTCTTCACTCGACATCTTTCTTTTTTCTTTTTTTTTTTCTACGAGCTAGCGATGCTGAAAGTCTCTCTTCTTTTTCCCTTTTTTTGGTGCCAGTTGTTGGAAGCCAATATTAGCATATTCTGAAGTACGGTGGATTTTCCTATTAACTATGCTGACCCAGTTCATGGGTCCCTTTTTCCTTTTCTTTTTCTTTATTTTTTTTCTGGTGTGTCTGCCTGGCTATATCAGAAAAAAGTGCAAGGGTTGTTCTAGTTATTAGCGAATTTAGGTTGGGGATAAAATAGTTTCCTAAGCAAAGTCAAGGCCTAATTATATTAGAAATTTTGATTCTTTAATTTATTTACTTTTTTACTCTAGATTCATGCCAGCAGTTATGGAAGTGCTATTATGGAATTTTCAAAATCATTCAATCTAGTTTCAATACATGCTTGTATATACATCATGGCTTTCTGTGAGGAAATACTTAATACTTTGTTTTAACATTTATCTCCTATAAAAAATTGGTCTATGCTGTTGTAATTGTTATGGGAAATAGTTAATTTATAAAGAGTTACTTTTATTAGAGGTGCATGATAAATTTTTTATATAATCCAAACAAAGGAATTTTTCAATAAAATATTTTTTAAAGAAACAAAAAACAGAATATTTTGTAGTAATAATATTTTTTAGAAGAATACATCTAAACTTTTCTAGAAACTTTGTATTTTCCTTTGAAAACAATTGGACATCTAATGAGCAGCACAAGGACTTGGTAACTTGAGCTTACCATACTGTTTGGTTGAAAGGAACTGGAGAGGAAGGAAGGAATTTTGATAAAGAATTGTTGTTTGGTTTAAAAGTTTAAAGGAGAGGGAAAATGAAGGACCCAAACTTTTGTCTGTGTGTAATAATGGAAAGGTTTATTTTTCCTTTACCTCTTCCCTCCTTTGAAGCAATCCATAGGCAACAAAGTAAATTGGAAAAATGATGAACTATCTTGTTTCTTATACTGATTCAGGTCCAAAGGAACTTCGGCAGCAAACTAAGGCATCTTTTAAAGGAGATGATGGGAAGAAACTCATTCCAGCAAGGAAGCCACAGACAGTAATTGTTGCAAGGAGGCCAGACTCTGGTGGCGAAGAAGGTTCTGTGATCTCTCTTCTTGCCAACCACTTTTTGGTGCAATTTGATCCATCACAAAAGATATATCATTACAATGTTGAAATCACTCCTCATCCCTCCAAGGATGTTGCCAGGGCAATCAAGCAGAAGTTGGTAAATAACAATTCTGCAGTCCTCTTAGGTGCAACTCCAGCATATGATGGGAGGAAGAATCTTTATAGTCCAGTTGAATTCCAAAATGATAAGCTGGAGTTCTACATAAGCCTCCCTATCCCCACTAGCAAGTTGACATCACCTTATGGAGAAATGTCTGACTTGAAAGAGAAGCATGAACGGCTTAAATTATTCAGGATAAATATCAAACTCGTCTCAAAGATTAATGGGAAGGAGTTGAGTAATTACTTGAGCAAAGAGGGTGATGACTGGATTCCACTTCCACAGGATTACCTGCATGCTTTGGATGTAGTTCTTAGGGAAAGTCCAACTGAGAAATGTATACCTGTAGGGAGGTCATTCTATTCAAGTTCAATGGGAAGAAGCAAAGACATTGGTGGAGGAGCTGTTGGATTGAGAGGTTTCTTTCAGAGTCTTAGGCCAACACAACAAGGACTTGCTCTCAATGTGGATTTTTCAGTAACTGCTTTCCATGAGAGCATAGGAGTGATTCCATACTTGCAGAAGCGCCTCGAGTTTCTTCGCGACCTTTCTCAAAGGAAGACAGCTCAATTAACTGGTGAAGAGAGGAAGGAAGTGGAGAAGGCATTGAAGAACATCAGGGTCTTTGTTTGCCATAGAGAAACTGTTCAGCGGTACCGTGTCTATGGCTTAACTGAGGAGGCTACTGAAAACCTTTGGTTTGCTGATAGAGATGGGAAGAATCTGAGGCTGGTGAATTACTTTAAAGATCATTATAACTATGACATACAATTCAGAAAATTGCCATGCTTGCAAATTAGTAGGAGTAAGCCTTGTTATCTCCCTATGGAGCTTTGTGTGATCTGTGAAGGCCAAAAGTTCCTTGGAAAACTGTCTGATGATCAAACAGCAAGAATACTCAAGATGGGCTGCCAAAGACCGGGAGAAAGAAAAACCATTGTCGAAGGAGTCATGAGAGGAACTGTTGGACCTACCAGGTAGTTAACTACAAGATACTATAGTAGTTCCGTTTTTCTTATTTGTTGAATAAATAGTATGGTTCTTATATACTTCTATGGATCATTTGTTTGATTTTTTACTTTTAAATATTCATCTAGTAAGTTTCTAATGCCTTAAAATGTAATCATTATTTTTGACAGTGGTGATCAGGAAAAAGAATTCAAACTCCAAGTCTCAAGAGAAATGACAAAGTTGACTGGGAGAATCCTTCACCCTCCCAAACTAAAGCTTGGAGATGGAGGTCATGTGAAAAACCTGACTCCTTCGCGTCATGATCGCCAATGGAACCTTCTTGGTGGCCATGTCTTTGAAGGAACTAAAATTGAAAGGTGGGCACTAATTAGTTTTGGGGGCACCCCTGAGCAGAAGTCCAATGTCCCCAGATTCATAAACCAGTTATCTCAGAGGTGTGAGCAATTGGGCATTTTTCTCAACAAGAACACAATTATTAGTCCCCAGTTTGAATCAAGCCAGATTCTTAACAATGTCACCCTTTTAGAATCTAAGCTCAAGAGAATCCAGAGGACTGCCTCAAACAATCTCCAGCTTCTTATTTGCATAATGGAGAGAAAACACAAAGGGTATGCAGACTTGAAACGAATTGCCGAGACAAGTGTTGGTGTTGTGAGCCAATGTTGCCTGTACCCCAATCTCAACAAGTTGAGTTCACAGTTTTTGGCTAATTTGGCCCTCAAAATCAATGCCAAAGTTGGTGGATGCACAGTTGCCTTGTACAACTCACTGCCATCTCAAATACCACGCCTCTTTCAAATCGATGAGCCGGTGATATTCATGGGTGCTGATGTGACACATCCTCACCCTCTAGATGATTTTAGTCCATCTGTTGCTGCTGTCGTTGGTAGCATGAATTGGCCAACAGCAAACAAATATATTTCAAGAATAAGGTCTCAAACACATAGACAAGAAATCATCCAGGATCTTGGTGCAATGGTGGGGGAATTGCTTGATGATTTTTACCAGGAGGTAGAGAAACTCCCCAACAGAATCATTTTCTTCAGAGATGGGGTTAGTGAAACTCAGTTTTACAAAGTGCTGGAAGAGGAACTGCAATCCATCAGGTGTGCGTGCTCAAGATTTCCTGGTTATAAACCTTCCATTACTTTTTCGGTTGTGCAAAAGAGGCATCACACAAGGTTGTTTCCCTTTGAAACTGACCAGTCTTCAACTCAAAACCATTTTCTATATGAAAACATTCCTCCAGGGACTGTGGTTGATTCTGTGATCACTCATCCAAAGGAATTTGACTTCTATCTCTGTAGCCATTGGGGTGTGAAAGGAACAAGTAGGCCAACTCACTACCATGTCTTGTGGGATGAAAACCAGTTTACTTCTGATGAACTACAGAAACTGGTTTACAACTTATGCTACACCTTTGTTAGGTGTACCAAGCCAATTTCTTTGGTGCCTCCTGCATATTATGCCCACTTAGCTGCATATAGAGGCAGACTCTACCTTGAGAGATCAGAATCCTTAGGTTTGTTCAGAAGTACATCTACACTATCCAGAGCTGCTCCTCCAAAGACAGCACCTCTACCTAAACTTAGTGAAAACATAAAGAAGCTCATGTTCTACTGCTAGTGATAACTCTTCAGCCAATGCCATTTGATTTCTAGATAGTTTATTTAAATGACATGATGTAATCAGTGGATATAGCATGTGCAGGATATATATCAGTGATGCAAAAAAAAATTGAAGACGTGTAATCTTTGCATTTTATCTAACCAAAAGTTATCCAGTTAAAGGCCAAAGAATCAGAATGTATTTCTAACTGTATACTTGTTTTCTAGTTTAATTGTGACATTCATAAGAATATTAGTATCATTTTGTAATTCTTGTCAATAGACATTGGATTTTACATACTGTTATAATGTTCTCTCCTAAACATGTCAAATAGAAAATAAAAACCTTTCATATGTATATTCACTAGTGAGCAAATGATTGTGACACAGGCGTGCCTATCTTAATGTATGCCTACCCAAGTGATGTCTTCTTCCAGTGTTCAAATTTTATATATGCTTTAGGTACCACACTAGTCTCATAAAAACTATTTACATAACTGTATGGATAACTTCATCTAAGCACAATAGTAAAAAAATGAAGTCAAGTCATAGCAAACTAAGATATGTTTTTTTTTTTCTTTCATATATCTCCTTTTATAACTCATTTGTTGTTAATATATTAAATCCTTTCTCATTACATCTCACTTCAACCAAGTATATACACTTAAAAGGTTGTTAAATACTCTACTTCATACATGTAACTAAGCAAGATTGTAAATATAGATATAAGAAGGGGCATAAACAACTGGACCATTATTTTTGGCATGCAATTAATGCAACCATATCTTTTTATACCTCGATTCTGTTTTTAATCTCTTATTACATCTCTCACTTCTTCAACAAGGTATACACACTGAAAAAGTTGTTAAACACTATTTTTTTGTCTAATAGCACTTTTTTTGTTAAACACAATATTTTGTACATGTAATTAAGCAAGGGTGTAAACATAAATATAGAAAGTAGCATAAATGAAATAATTGGACCATATTTTTGGCATGCAATGCAACCATCAAAGTGAATGTGGCAGAGTAAAGAATCCAAATTTAAAAGCAAAAGACAAGCAAGTTTATGGGTTTACTAAAAATCAAAGGTGTAAAAGACTGTTATTGGACCCACAAGGAATGGTACAGAAGCTCAGTTACAGAATCACATTGCACGGCAAATGCCAGCCCAATTGTATTATTGGAGATGCAGAGAGAGAGAGATGAAGAAACAAAACAAAAGCCAAGAAAAGAAGGGGTTTGAAAGGAAAGTAAAGTGAGTGTTTTGAAGTTCCCCTTTTGTCCCTTTAATATATAATATGGGTTATTATGTTCGTACATTTAACTTATTTTCCATTTTACTTTTATGAGAAATTATCAGTAGTGTGATCAGTTAACACACAAAAATCATTTTTATCTCATAAAATTATAATATTATCATAAAAAATATAAACAGTATTACTTCGTCTTTATAATAAAAATCGATTAATTATTTTTCACCATAAAACTAATCAAAACATACTATAAAGTCTTAAATTATGTGTATAATCCTAATTAATTTTTATATAATAGATAGTTGAACTTTTTGACTAAAAAAAATTAATATTATTTAACTATTTAAAATCATATAATAATTTTTTACTTTTATTTTTATTACATTATTTATATATTTATTTATTATCCAACGAATCAACTTTTTTTTTTGAAACACGAACACATGACTCAAATTAACATGGTTAAATATTAAAAAAAAAAAAAGAATTTGTCGCCTTCCATAAAAAATTCTTGTGTTCTAGTAAAAAAAAAATTATCATATTTATTTCTTCTCTTAAATTTTATTTTCACCCGAATTTATTTATTTTCCACTTTCTCTTACTTACTTTTGCATGTGGGTCAGATGCTTTTCAGAACTGCACGTCCATGGCAAGGGAAGGGACAGAAAGACTGATAAATGAATATGGTTTCTGGCAGTGATAGTGCCGTGGCCTTACTAAGATCCTATCACATAGACCATTGGACCTGTTCATCACAGGGGCTTTAGGGTCCTACCCAAGTACAGCATAGATTCTTTAATTATGTTACCCCAAATGTTTTTCTGTTATTTTTTTCTTTGCTTTATCTTCAAGATAAAAAATAAAATAAAATTCAGCTATAATTTATTTTATCAAAATTGAAATTTTATTTTCCAATTAGTAAAATGAAATTTTAATTGAAAAATACACTATATATATATATATACATATATTATAATTTAATTTTTAATTGTATCAAACAAACATAATATGAATATGTCTCTGTTATT
>JAMLFT010008615.1:0-13520 GCA_026544285.1 Pachyrhizus erosus | reverse complement strand
TAACGGTTTATTACTTGTCATATAAATTTAACAAAATAATCATATATAATTTTTATTAATAAATTATATATATTTTTAAAATATATGTGAATTCATAATTAAATTAAACGTATAACCGTGCGTGGGTTAAACATTTAAAAATAAAAAATATAGGTGAATCTATAATTAATTTAAATGTACGTGGGTGCACGAGTTAATCGCCCAACAGTTTTTAAAAAGAAAGTTGTTGGAAAAAAGAAAAGGTCGTCGAATGTAATGCTGAGTGTCAGTGTCACAGTCTGTCTCGCCTCGCTTAACTCTAACTAACTAACTCATTAGTCGTTTCATTATTCTTTCTCTGTGGACTTATAATTCGTTCATTCTCTCAGAAGGAATTAGGAAAATGAGTTGGATGTCGGTGGACGAGTTTCTGGTGCAATGCAAGAAGTCAGGGGACGCTGCCTACGCCTCCTTGCGGTCGCTGTTGGATCGCCTCGACAATCCCGAGAGCCGTTCTCAGGCTCGGATCTTCCTTTCCCACCTTCAAAAGCGTTTTCCTACCAAGGACTCCTGCGATCAATGCTTGCAAACCTACCATTTTCGCATCGAAGATATTTCCTTGGGTGAATACGAGGGTATGTATTGCCTTTACCTATTATATTATATATTATATCATATTATCTATGCTTTTCTTCTCTAACTAGACTAATGAATGCACTGCAGGACACCACGGCAGAAACAAATTGACTATGATGGTCATTCCTAGCATTTTTCTCCCCGAAGACTGGTCATTCACTTTTTACGAAGGGATTAATAGACATCCAGATTCCATTTTCAAGGAGAGGACTGTTGCCGAGTTAGGTTGCGGAAACGGATGGATTTCCATTGCCATTGCCGAGAAGTGGTTGCCTTCCAAGGTTTCCTTCAATCACTCTTCTCATATACTAACATTTTCCTCCTCTTCCTTGCCACTCTTCCACAACACGTACGACTAATTTCTGCAGGTCTATGGCCTTGATATCAATCCTAGAGCGGTCAAGGTTTCCTGGATAAACTTATACTTGAACGCTTTAGATGAAAATGGCCAGCCCATCTACGATGAGGAGAAGAAAACTTTGCTGGACAGGGTAGAGTTTCATGAATCCGATCTTTTATCCTATTGCAGGGAAAAAGACATTCAACTTGAAAGAATTGTTGGATGCATACCTCAGGTAATTCCACAACCATTACTAGTACACGCACGGTTGTATGCCTTTCATTCAGATCCAACCATCCATCTCTAAATCTTACGCTGTTGGATGAAAGCTCCCGAATGTTTTCTTTAACTAAAATGGCTTCAAACTCGAGAGGGGCTGAATTTAATTTGTAGGATTTTCAAAAGCTTTTGGCAAAGGGTGCGAAGGATAAGATTGCTAGATTATTGAAGTTTTAAGTACACGAAGCTGATAAATTAAATCGAATTGCTCGAATGTAAAGAGCAGAAATAGAGAACAGTGCACCAGTGTTTGTCTTGGTTTGGTCACCAATCACTTTGTAACCTATTTCCCGTCCGTAAGCTAGAGTCCAAGATTTATCCATTAATAACCATAGTTGTACAACATTTAAGCACCGAAATGCCTCCGTTTTCTTTATTTTTTTTAGAAAATCCCAGGACAGGACATGGCTTAGAAACGATTGGGATACAACTTAAATACAACTTTAGATGTCTTACATAAGGTTTGAGTCACTTTTCTAACTTTTTAAATGTTTTAACTTAAAATTTTTTAAAATCAGAAAAGGTCTCAAAGGGAACCTTTCTTTTCAAAACATAATAAGATGATGGTAGTTTTGCACCTTCTTCCAACGAGGGGATCTTTCTTTCTGGGAAGGGGGTCTCTTTCTTCCATTTTTGATTAGTTTTTTTCTCTCCGACAACACGGGGTCACCTTTTCCAAGTTTTGGGTCTCTTTTTATGGTGATTGTGGTGTTCACCGTTCTCAGGTCCAGTTGTTTGATATTTTTATGATATGAATAGAAGTGTATTTTTTTGGTTATGATCACAAATATCTATTTTGTAAATTGTGATAATTATTATAGTTATGAATTAATGATAAATGATGAATGTCTCTTTCTTTATCAATATTTTGCATCCAAGAGGCATCATATCCTTACTTTTAAAAAAATTGTCGTATCCTGTATCCGTGTCATACTAAGGTTTCATAGGTGACATCTCACCCTGAAAATCCACAACCCAAAAAGGATTTCTTACCCTTACAAAAAATCAAAGTAGAAAGAGATATATGAACAATAGCGAAATAGATACAATTTGAAGTCCTAAGAATCTCTTAAGAATGGACAGAAAAAGCTCAAAGATGCGTCTTTGTGTGGTTTCAGATGATCCTCAATGTATTTTTTTTGCCGTCTTTTTTCTGAAACCCTAAGGTTTGATTTTAAACGCCCAAGATATATTAGGAAATAGCTAATGAGAATATAAATTGAATAAATGTGTTTCAAACCGTTCGAATTATAAATGCTTTTTCAGTGACATTATGATTGATTTCATGCTTTATATAATTGATTGTTTGCAGAATCACCAAAATGTTCCTGCTTGAAGAATAATCAATTACAAGGTCCTTATAATTGATAATTAATTAAACGATGAAAAACATTTGGTTTTTGAAAGCCAGGTAATCGATTATGGTGCCTTCATAATCAATTATTTGATTTTCGAATGTAGAAAGCGTTTTAAGAGCAAAATAATAGAATATTACATAGTGTAATTGATTATTTTCTTCCCAGAATCAAGAATTTAATTTCTTGGCTTATTGAAAACAGTTGCAAGACTCTGCAGTTATTGGCTTTAGAATGTTTTCAACTTGTAACTTTCATAGAACATTTAACCTAAATTAACAATAAATGATTTCAAAGCTATTTAATTTAAAGCAATTTATCTTAAGAAAAATTGGTTAGCTTAAGAAAAAATGAGTTTTTAAAAACTTGTGAATAAATTAATTTTTAACTAGGCCCTTTTGTCCATACCAATAGATCCTTGCTATATGTTCTAAATTGATAGAGCTGAAGATGTTGAAAAAAAAACAATGTTGAGTTCTTTGTTGGTTGTTATCAAAACTGTCCTTCAAGGGAAGTGTTCATTCACAGTTTTATAACTCACACACACCCTAATGTAAGAACCCTTTGGGCTTGAAGTGTGGACAATGAACAAGCTCACCTAACCTTGTAGTGGATTAAACTTTTATTTGGGTATCAAGAATCAAACTTTGGACCACATGGTAATAGAGGCTGTGATACAATGTCATGAATTAACCATCCCAAGAGCTTTAAGTTGTTAGGTGAAAACATGCAAATGATTGCATATCTAATAATCAAGCTCCTGCAAGATTCTATACTTGCTTTTGTGAAGATGACATTATGTACTGAGTGGAAAACCAATGGTTTTGAGGTTAAATTCGAAAACTTTTGATGTATAGTATTATATGTTTTGATTCTCTTTTCAAGTGATGTTTAATTGGAAGATTTATAATATAGATTATGGCAATTGGACTTCAGCTGCCACTATATTATTTTCCTGTTTTTGATGGTGTTCTTAATTCTTAGGCTGGGCAAGCTGCTGCCTTTTACCTTTACTTTTTATGAAGTAAAGTAATAATCTTGGTGTTTGATTTGAAACCTTAATAGTTTCATGGCTCATCTGATTATTTTACTGTGTTTCTAGAAGCAGATAAAGGTGGTTGATAGTTGTACCAAAGATAAGGTTGTTGATGGTACTGGTAGCCTTTACCTGCAACTTTATAAACCAAATTATTTACAAAATTTGGCTCATAACTATTGTGATGGTTGGATTCGTGTTCCTTGCTTCATAGTACATGAACCTTAATTGTGGACCTGCTAAGAATGATATTATAGACCTTGGCACCTAAGATAACTAGCTCTTGTAGCAGTCACGAGTCTTAATGAATTTGGTTTGTCCTTGAGGTGTTTTGACATCATCATTTGATTAATACAATTTTTTCTACTGGTTGGCTCCCTGCAGATTCTTAATCCAAATCCAGATGCAATGTCAAAGATGATAACAGAAAATGCAAGCGAGGAATTCCTGCATTCGTTGAGTAATTATTGTGCACTTCAGGTAAATAAGATCCTTTTTTTTTATTGGTCACCTGCTATAGACTTGGAACTTCATTATGTCTTGCATGTTTTCATGCTAAACGCCAAATTGGAACCTCACCAATCTCAAGAGTGATGGTATATGAAATAGAAAAATAATCTTTTTTGTTAGCATTGTATTCCTTAAAACAATCTACCCACCTAACTATGATATTGTTTCCTCAGAGCAAATTTTATGTATTTGTTCTGGTGATAGCTCAAGTGTTACTCTATTACTTCATACTCATTTAACGATTCCTATGTGTGAAGCCATAAGAATATCCTTATTCTTTAGACAGCACTTTTACCTACAAAAGTTGTCCCTGATTCACCCGATGATGGGGATCTTTTGGCAATATAGAAATACTTTCAACTGATGTACTATCTGCCTGTTTATGACATGAATGCATCATTCTCACATTTATTTTATCTTTTTGCTGATTCTAGGGTTTTGTGGAGGACCAATTTGGCTTAGGTTTAATTGCTAGGGCAGTTGAGGAGGGGATAGCTGTAATCAAACCAACCGGAATTATGATCTTTAATATGGGGGGCCGCCCAGGTCAAGGTGTTTGCAAACGATTGTTTGAACGTCGGGGTTTTCGCATTACAAAGCTTTGGCAAACTAAAATCATTCAGGTTAGTAACCATATGTTTGACTAGATGTCATTTCTACAATGGAAGTATTATCTTACTGAGATGTATTGGTACAGGCTGGTGACACAGATATTGCAGCCTTAGTTGAGATTGAGAAGAATAGCCCACACCGTTTTGAGTTTTTTATGGGACTTAGTGGAGATCAGCCTATTTGTGCACGGACCGCGTGGGCTTATGGAAAGTCTGGTGGCAGCATTTCCCATGCTTTATCAGTATACAGTTGTCAACTTCGTCACCCTAACCAGGTGGGGACTTCAGGAAAGATTGTTAATTCACTAGAATACAAGAATATTTATTTCCCTGGAGGAAATTTGAAGCACAATGCCATTTGTATACTGACAGGTTAAGGTTATTTTTGATTTTCTAAAACATGGATTTCAAGAGATCAGCAGCTCCCTAGATTTGTCTTTTGAGGACGATTCTGTCGCTGATGAGAAGATTCCTTTCCTTGCTTACCTTGCAAGCAGACTAAACAATAATTCTTATTTTCCGTACGAGCCACCAGCCGGAAGCAAACATTTCCGTAATCTCATTGCAGGATTTTTTAAGACTTATCACCATATTCCACTCACTGCCGATGTAAGAATAGAGTGCTATATTAATTTTATAGACTTACTGCAGCTTGCATATACATAGATACATATCGTATAAGATGATGTCTCATTAGATTTTAACTGTGTACTAAGCTCTACTGTAAATATCATCAGGTAAATACGGTTCTTTATTGCATCCAGGCAAAATTTAATACATCAATGAATGAGCATGATAGTATATGGGATGTAGAAGTAATAGAAAAGTAAATCTTAAGTAGCAGGATTACTTTTATAATTTCCAAAAATTTAATTAACTTCTGTAACTTCTGGTTTTGGGCCAGATCGGTTACTAAGAATTCTAGTGTTTTATTTGTAAGTCTAAGCATGCTTAATGAGCATGGGTTTGTACTAGGATTATGATATGGTGGTTGTTTACTTGTAACTTGCTTTCCAGTAAGTTATTCTTACAAAGTTGCGGTTTTATAATTATTATTGGAAATTCTTAAAGAAGTGTGAGCCAGAAGTCATGTAACCTGAAAAGTAAGCCTCAGCTGTTGTATGGCAGACAGTTGCTCTGAATCTTAAATCCATAATTATCCAGAGGAACTTTCTCCTTTCTTGGTTTGTTACACCAGAAGGACCAGCCGATCGGTTGGGTTTGATTCACTCTTCTCTGTCCTTTTCTACTCCTTGGTAGAACCCTATCTAGACTAATGCCTTCATCAATATGAGAGTCACTTATTTAAGTTACAGTTCAAGTGCAGTCAAATCCTGCATGCACTTCTGATTTAATATCTGTTTTAAGTTTAAGCACCAAAAAACCAAAAGGATATGTTGGTTCTAGTTCATATGAATTTGTCATAAAAAAAATTGTATTCCACAAAGAAAAAATGGCATAGTCAAAGATGAAAAGCTAGAGGAAAGATGGCTTTATTTCTAAATTGGTCTCGTGGCAGAGTAT
Organism: Pachyrhizus erosus; assembly: GCA_026544285.1. Lineage (NCBI taxonomy): Eukaryota > Viridiplantae > Streptophyta > Magnoliopsida > Fabales > Fabaceae > Pachyrhizus > Pachyrhizus erosus. The sequence continues at coordinate 7,250 of JAMLFT010008615.1, read as the reverse complement.
AGATGTTGCCCACTCAAAGCAACAAAATATTCGTTCAATATTCAGTTCAAGGCTAGGTGTTTCAGGGTCAAAATTGTTTCTATTATTGGATGCAAATTGGAATCATGCAATGGGATTTATGTTTGTGCCTGTTGTTGCTCATGGGTGCAAATGCTTCCCATAAAACATCATTAATGTTTTATGTTAAGAGTCACATTGAGTAGAATAAAAGACTTAATGTAATACTTAAACCATGAGGGTCTTTCACTTAATGGACTAGATTTTTAGGTTGGGTTCTCCTCTTGTGCTTGAGTCCTAACAATTGGTGTTCTTATTAAGAGTCAAGCTACGGAAAGGTAGGTGAGTGAAGCCATTAGAGGGTAAAAGGCTACTGTCGGGTCAGTGTCAATAAAGTGAAAGTTATTGTGGGCATTGGTTCTTAAAGGAGGTGACAATGTTAAGAGTCTTACACTGAGTAAAATAAAAGACTTGATTGGTAATTAAGCCATGAGACTCTCCTACCTATCGGACTAGCTTTTGAGTTGAGCTCCGTTTGTGCTTAAGTCCTAATATTTTATAAACAATAAAAAGTAAAAAAATATTTAGTATTCTCCTTAAGTTCAATTTTGCAGATAACATGTTACATGTGAACCATTCTACTTGAGCTAGTAAATTGGGAACTACATGTCATATAGTATATTTGTTAAGGTCCATATAATGTATTAGAATATTGACTTCATCTTTTGCAATCTTGTGCAAGAATGTTGTTATTTTTCCTTCAAGGACTGCAGCAATTGAGAATGTTCTTCGCTTGTTCTCACCTCGTCTTGCAATAGTTGATGAACATCTGACTCGACACTTACCTAGGCAGTGGTTAACATCTTCGGAACTTGAGGTATGAAATAGACATGCCTTGGTCTTTTTGAACTTAATTAATATTTTGTTGTGTCTGTATTATTATCCCAATGTGTTGAAAAAATGCAATTATGTGAACAGTTGACCTTGCTGTGAATTTTTCTCTAAAGCATGAATCATTTCTAGAAAAAAAGTTCCTTTGTTGAGGAACACAGTTTAGAAAGAAATGCAACCGCATGCATATTTGACTTTTATGTAAAATTTTTGCTGATGAGAATAACTTCTTAAAAGTTTTCTTTAGGTAGGGGGCCAGTTTTGGCTTGTTTCTATGGGAAAGTATTTGCATAGGCAATGTAGTCCATGTATCCGCATACAGATCCAAATTGTACCATTTAGACCTGATTGAGTGTGAGTGCTTATAAGGTAAGAGTTGTTTCCTACTTATATACACTAATTTGGCCTCATCATTAATCGATGCAGGATCTCCAACAACCCCTCTCATGTATAGGACTAGATGTTAAGTGTGAAATTTACAAGATTGAACATTTATGAGTGATCCAATAGCAGTCCGATAACGGGTGATACGATAGACCCAACAACAGATAACTAAGAATTGAGCACCCTGATATTGATTACCAAAACAAGTGACAATTGATTTCAACTTTTACCAGCAAAGTTTTGAGATTACTGAACAAGATTCAAGAAGTGCCATAAACTTCAATGTATGTGATAAGGGCCATACAATGAAAGAACTCAACACACTGGATGTACTTATATAAAGAGAAACCACTAATCCATAATTTAAAGATGGATACAAGAGCTCCAGCCAAACAGAATAGATATCCATAATCCAACAACAAATCACTAGGATAGGCTCTGATACCATCTTAGAAATGTTGGTTATGGACCTAATTCAATCCGACAAAACTAGCTTATAAGGTGAGGGTTGTCCTCCACTTATTTTCACTAATTTGGTTTTGTTGCTAGTTTATGGGATCTCCAACAACTATAATTCTGACTTCTGCAAGCAGAAGCTTTGAATACCTATTTTTCTTCCAAATTAGAATAAATTAACATGCTTCCATTTGAAAGCAATTTTATGTGATGACCCAATATTACTAGAACTTCCAGGAAGTTCTTTTTTATTAACTGAATGATTGATGACCCAATATTACTATAACTTCCAGGAAGTTCTTTTTTTATTAACTGAATGATTGAGGGGTTCTTGCACATCATCATTCACTTTTTCTGAAGTAGAATAGGATTTGTTGTTTTTGGATTTATTAGTCGATGTTATTTCCCTGTCTTCCACACTCACACAATTCCTTTTCTTGATGTGTAACTTTAAAACTGTGATGTGGTCTTGACTGACATGAAATCCGGTTGTCTTTGAATTTTGTAAAATGAATTTAAAATGCCTCTGTTTGACCTTATATACTCTCAACCGTTAAGTTTTCTCAGAATAAGGCAATTCTGAACACTGCACAACACATATGCCAATATTAATCAACGGGTGAAAAAGAGATGACCTTGCTGAAGATCATCATCACCAGAAAGTTAGTTGCTAACTGTTTGTCATTATGAAGTTGTAAATACCAATTGTATTGTTGTGTCGAATATTATAAGCACCCATCTATTGGTTGCTATTGTGAATTGTGAGTGCTTCTCATGGAATTAGATTGTTTAATCAAATGACATGAATTAATTTTACCCATAGTAGTGTATGGTTCTAAAACCTTAAAGATTCCTTACATAGAAAAAATAAAATGATTTTCTTATTCTGTCTGTTGATAACAATTTGGTTTGATTATTGCATTTTTCATAACAAATTTTTATTTTTCCGGTAGAGCACAGGAACTGTAGACTCTTTAGATGATACAATAATGGTAATTGAAGCCCCTCGGCAATCAGACTTGATGATAGAACTAATAAAAAAATTGAAGCCTAAAGTGGTGGTGACTGGGATTGCTCATTTTGAGGCTGTAACTAGTTCAGCTTTTGTGCACCTTTTAGATACAACCCAAGACATTGGATCTCGTCTTTTCTTGGACATATCAGATCACTTTGAGCTATCCAGCCTTCCTGGATCGAATGGGGTCCTGAAGTATCTTTCAGGAACTCCTCTGCCCTCTCATGCAGCAATTATATGTGGACTGGTAAAGAATAAGGTAATATTCCCTATTCCCCATTAACTTCTTGGCTTACTTAGTCTATATGGTAGACTTATGTTTTGGCTTGATATTAACAATTTTTTATTGATAGCACTGACATAGATGTTTTACAGGTTTATCCAGATTTAGAAGTAGCTTTTGTCATTTCGGAAGAAGAATCCCTCTTTAACGCCTTGTCCAAAACTGTTGAATTACTAGAAGGCAATACTGCATTAATTAGTCAGTACTATTATGGCTGTATTTTTCATGAGCTTCTTGCTTTTCAGCTTGGCCGGCATGCACCTTCCAAGGTCTGTCTCTTCTTTTTATTTGCCTCTAAGCTTACAAATTGAAGGTGTTTTTATCAAGTAAAATTGGTCCTGATGTCGATTGGTTCCTTCATATGTGGGGCTCTGAATATATTTGGACCACAAAAGAATTTTGTAGAAAAGATATGCACAAAAGCTTGACTCAGGAACCTAGTTATACCAGAGAACTTCCCCATTTCCTGTTATTCTTTGCCTATTCCCAAATTGCATCGGAGTCTTTCATGGACTAGTAGCTGGATGTTTTCTCCCACTGCTATGGACATTAGGGTCTGAATTTAGCTAATAGAGGACCAAGCAGACTGTTTTCTGCTAATGTCTGCTTAAATAGAAAAAAGGACAACCCAGGTTCCATACCATACTAGCATCATTCTCCAAGACATTAGAAATTTCTGGGATAGTAAAGAAAAAATTATCTGCAACATACATGATCTAGGTTGATGCATTGCTAATGACTCTCTTTAAAAATTGATATTGATCCACCAAGTTATATGCCTTGATTAATGGGTAGGAGCAATGTGTATGATTGCCATTTGAAAGCAGAATATGCCTCCTTAAACTTTCTAGTTCTGTGTTTTGATAACTATTATTTGCAAGTTCCTTGCTGTTGCTTATAAGCGGAGTATGCAGTGAACATCAATGCTAAGATATCTCTTCTATATATTTATGACATGCAGTTTTCAGTTGTTCATAAGTTAGTTTATTCCCATATTAAGTTTTCTTACCACTTCAATGCTAACTCCTGTCCTTCAGAGAAAGTGTGAGAATGTCAAATCAGTTGATATGATAGGATTTGCTAGATCAGCCTCATCGGTCCTTAATGATGCTGAGTTATCTATTGATGGGGTAGAGAATGAGTCCCTGATCCACATGGACGTTGATCAAATCTTCTTGCCCGTTCCATCTCCTGTTAAGGCAGCTATTTTTGAAAGTTTTGCTAGACAAAACATGTCTGAATCTGAAACTGATGTCACAGCAAGCATCAAAGGATTTGTCAGAAGTAACTATGGTTTTCCAACAGATAGCAGCACCGAATTTATATATGCTGACAGTTCAAAAGCTCTTTTCAACAAGCTGGTCCTCTGCTGCATCAAAGAAGGTGGCACCCTCTGTTTTCCAGCTGGATCAAATGGGAACTACGTTTCTTCTGCCAGATTTTTGAAAGCTGACATAGTGACAGTACCTACAGATGTCAATGTAGGTTTTAAGTTCACAGAAAAGACACTCACTGGAATTCTTGGGACAGTGGAAAACCCATGGGTGTATATTTCTGGTCCTACAGTCAATCCAACTGGCTTAATTTATAGCAACAATGAGATGGTAGAAATTTTAAGCACTTGTGCTAGATTTGGTGCAAGAGTTATAATTGATACTGCATCCTCCGGTTTGGAATTTGACTGTGAAAGCTGGGGTGGCTGGGATATAGAGGGGTGTTTGTCTAAGTTGAATTCTTCAATCAAGCCATCGTTCTGTGTGTCTCTTCTTGGAGGACTGTCTCTGAAGATGCTCAATGGTGTTCTCAGATTTGGCTTTCTTATTCTAAACCAGCCTGTTTTGGTTGACACATTTTATAGTTATCCAGGATTAAGCAAACCTCACACTACTGTTAGATATGCTGCAAAGAAATTGCTGGAGCTTAGAGAGCAAAAACCATCAGACCTATCAGATGCTATTGTTGAACACACACAGATATTGAGAAGTAGGTCCAAGTGCTTGAAAGAGGTAATTTCTGAAAGCTAAACATTTTTGTCTTAATTTTATTTTAGTTGATTTGCTTATTTATGGCTGTAATTCTTTTTCTTTTCCTTTTGTTAAAAGAATGCTTTATTTTTTTGGCGGTTGTTACCCTAGGTTCTTGAGAAAAGTGGGTGGGACGTGCTTGAATCGTGTGCGGGCGTGTCTGTTGTGGCCAAGCCCTCTGCCTATCTCAACAAGACTATTAAGCTGAAGATTTCACCAGAAGGTGAAGGAGGCCACGGAAGTGCCACTAAAGAAATAAAGCTCGACGACTCTAATATCAGGACTGTCATTCTTAAAGCCACTGGATTATGCATCAATAGTGGGTCATGGACTGGAATTCCTGGATACTGTCGGTTCAATATTGCACTCGAAGAAAATGATTTTAATAAAGCATTGGATTGCATTCTAAAATTTAAAAAAGTTGCACTGGTTTAAAATTTCTGTCATTGGTATTTGGTACACATTATTCATAAATGCTCGTATATGCACGGTTCAACAGACATAATTGATTTTTCATAATCTGAATGCAATAATGTTTTGTTGTAAACTTTCTCAGTTCAAGTTATACTGAAATTTTTTTCTCTACCCAGTTTTTAACGCCTGTCATCCCTGCCCGCACATGGGTGTTCGGCTGTTTACCGTATGTTAGGTTTGATCGAAAAATTAGTGAACTAGTGTTGGTCTAAATAAAATCATACTTTAAGAAAAAAATTCAGTTAAAAAACAAAATATTGGTTTAAAACTAGTGAAACCAATTCATAATGTGTCAATTTAAGATGTTTAAGAATGTTGATTTTTTTAAAAAAAATATAAAATTAAGATAAAATATTTGTCATTTTTCTTTTTAGATGTAAATGTGATTTTATTAATAGACAATTGTTATGTATTGATAAACTTAACTTTAAATATTATGATATATTTAATTTAAATTTTTGTCTGCTCTCTGAATGTTATTTTATTTTTAATTTTTAGCGCTAACAAAATATGATATTATTTTATATATTTAATTATGGTTATTATTATTATTATTATTATTTTATTAATATTTTAATATATAAAAATAAATGAGTTTGGGTTAATTTGGTGATTTTTTATTTTTTATTTGTTTTTATAATAAATTAGTAAATTTGTCATTATAATTATGACGTTTGGATCCAATTAAAATAGGTCCAATCCATTTTTAATTGTCCTAAATTTTTCCTAATCTCCTAATCAAGTCATTAATTTTTGTTATTTTTATTTTTAATTATAAATTGTTATTCTACTAATTATTTAATTACATTTAATTAAACCATATTCTTCTTTTGTTAGTTTTATGCTTTATTTACAAAAATGTCATTAGGAAATAAATTTTACTAATGTCGTGTTGATTTATTAATGATTTAATTAATAGTTACCTTTTTTTACCTTGTAAAGTTAAATTTTCTAGATACTTAACACCTAGTAGATTATTCTTTTTGTCCTTTCAATTTTCCTTCACAAAACTTTTAAGAGATATTTCTTAATTTTCAAATAATTTGATATTTAAAGGAATTTTATCCTATTAAATTTTAAATCCCAAAGTTTAGGGTGTTATAATGATTAAGTATGTAAAGGTTTTAAGAGATCTTATTGATAATGGTGATAAAACATTTAAGTTTTTTTTATTTTTTTTGGCAATGTAAACCTAATTAGGGTTGGGGAGGAGTGAGGAGGTAAATAAAGGATTAAGAGGGACGATGATTGATTAAAGGATTTTGGAGTGAGTTTTGGGTGTTAGTGTTAAAAACAATTGGGACAAAGATAATGAAAAAGGTGTTATTAGAGTTGTTTGTAAGGTGTCATGTTAATATTAGTATGACAGTGAAAGTAGTGCATAAGGTTTTGAGTGGTAAAAGTGAAAAGGAAAAATGATTGTAAGGGTGATTGACTTAAAAATTAGTGTTTTAAAAATAGTCAAAGTGACATCAATTATGAAAGAGACAAGTTAAGGAAGGTGAAAGGAATTAGGAAAAAAATAATTTAATATGAAAAAATTATGATGTAATTGTGAGGATTAAATAAATTAAATAATAAATAACACTAATATACTATAGATTATTTATAAAAATAAATACACCAACATTCATTCATAAATAATAAAATAATACTATTTATTTTTTTTATTAAATTCAAAGATTAAAATATAAATACTTATATTTATTAGATTAAAGGAGTTAAT